>PVKA01009895.1:0-66519 GCA_004027165.1 Ctenomys sociabilis
GAGGGAGAGGAGAAGAGAAAGAAAGAAAAAATCAGACAAAAGCAAAATGTGCTGAGTCACCATAGAAGAGACCAGTAGCAGACAGAGGGGAGACATTAAAGCAATCAACCATGGAAGGCAGGAGTTGTTGGACATGCAGGTCTTTATTCTGCCTGGTGACATTTGGGCAGTTTTCCTCGTCACATAAGAAAGAGTGTTTTTGCAATGGAGGACTCCTTGATGATTTGATGCTCAGTTAGAAATGCTTTGTACAGATGACCTGTCTATGTGTTTGAGACTTTGTTGTATAACTGGCTCCTTCCATCTCCCTCTTCCTGCATTAGCCCCTCACCTAAGTCCTTTTTGTCAAGTAGTCTGAGGCAGCACACACTGGAACTCTCCCTGGCTCGCATTGTTAAATATATGGAAATTTCCTGAGTGGGCGATTGAACTGTTGGTAGCTTGACATCAGCTGTGGTGGGAGGATTCACATCCTGGCACCATTTCCAAAGCAAATGAGAGCTTTTATTTCTGCCCCTGCAGTTTACCAGCCCAAAACAGACAGGAGACTTGGCTGAATAAAATGGTTTTCCTGCTCATTCATATTTGTGATTAGTGTCATTACTTAAGCTGTTCAAAATTTCAAGGAGAGAATTGATCATTAGGCTGATTTTACAATTTAAAAACAGTTTGCAAATCCAATGCCCAAACATCTGTATTTAGTATTTAACAAAAGACGAACTTATCATCATTTCTAGGAGACCATGACAAAAAGATCTGGGGAAATTAAGAACTGGCTGTTGTTATTTGAAAATAAAAATAATACAGAAAGTGTGTATTTATGGATATTTCTACTTACACCAAACTCAAAATGTTCATTTTAATGGGAAGTATCTTCAGCATTAAAATGTAATTACTAATTGGTTCTATTTTTCTACTCACTTTTTTCCATCGTTTTGATTTCATTAATATACATCTTTTTAGAGCAATGATTCATTACATTTACATTTCTTGTGTTCATGATTTCAATGATAATTTTGAGTTAACTGTGAACGAGCTACTTTGTTTACTGGTGCCCTGGCCTAGGCAAAGCTCATCACCTGCCAGTGCCGCCCTGGCATTATGTCTGACCCCTATTGAGATGATGCCTACTTGCTCCTTCATTAAGCTTATGTAATTTTCAGAAAATGTGCAAAGTAATTTGTATTTGCTATAGCTTTATATTTCCTAAAAAAGTTATTAGTTATTAGGTTTCCTAAAATTAAAATAGTTTAATACTTACACTGGAGCCGGGGGCGATGGCTCAATAGAATAAGCGCTTCCCTGGCAAGCCTAAGGGTCTGAGTTCAATTTCCGGTTCTGCCAAAAAACAGAACAGAACAGAACAGAACAAAACAAAGCAAAACAAACAAACAAATAAAACACTTACACTGGTATTGTATCTACTTTGTCTTTCTAAAACATCACAACAATCCCACATAATAGATACTGCTTCCTATTCAAAATAATTTGCACAGAGACACAGCAATATTAAGTACAAATGGCCTAAATTCCTTGGTTCCAAAGTCTGAGTTCTTTGTATAGTATGTGATTTTAATCTTCCTGTTACCATGTGAAAAATACAGAGAAAAAATTACCACTTTTTTATTTTAAGATTTTTTAAAAATCTTACATGTAGTAAATGCCCTTGAATTAAATAACCAGAAAAGTCCTTTATTGACAGCGATTACAAAATCAACATGAGGTCATCCTGTCTAACTCTAATGTGAAGTTTTAGGAGGACATTACTTCAAACCAGGAAGAGCTTTCAGGACTGAATGCAGATTGCTTGTGTCTTTAGCTTATATTTTAAAATCACAAGTGTGCACCTAAACCAATATCTTATGTCACTGTCTGTCCGCTTCAAGCAGAATGTGTTTGGCACCCAGAGTGCTTGCTTGATTGATCCTGTTCTCTGTGGGAAATCTAACCCCTCACTTACCACTTCTATTTCTGAATCCTGGGTGTCCATTTTAGGAAGAAACGTGCTATTTCACTATTGTCTATTAATTTGAAAATCAGTGTTAGCAATGTTGTAGGTAACTCCCTCTTACCCAGAGAATGTTTAGTCACCCAACTTTACACTTTGCATTTGCAATAAAGAATGATGCTAGTCGACTAAAATTAGAATAGAAAATACTATATTTTTTCAGTGATAGAGATTATATAAGTAGGTAAATTTATAGTACATTTATTTTTTAATTTTTTACTGGAAATATTTGGTTCTTTTTAGTCAGGTATTGGTGCAATAATAAAATAAATTTAAGTGTCACCTAGAAAAACAAATAAATATAAATAAATAAAAGGAAGCAGGAAAGTGGAGAAAAAGAACAACCCAGGAGATGAGAAGGGAGCTTTTGCAGAGAGGTGGGCCCCGCTGCTTCTGGTTGCTCGTCCCCAGGCCTGAGTTAAGCGGGGTCTGTGCCCCACTTTCCCAATGTCCTAAGAAAGGGAAATGTCCCCTCTTGGAACTCGAAGAGGCCAAATTGGTGGACATTGGGTCTGTTTCCTTCAAAATTGTGCTCTGATGGAGTAGTTTTGTTAGAAAAGAGATTATGTGAGACAAAACTGAGTGTCACGGTGTGAATCTTCCAATTTCTCCCATTCTGATTATAAAAGTTGAAGACACTTAGGTTTAAAAGAAAAGCTTCCATAGACGCACAGTGCCTAATTTCTAGCTGACAGCCCTCTGTGGGGGTTCTCAGCCACGCATACAGTGGAAGAAAGATAATGAGTGGTTTGAACGGAGCCGTTTCCCTTAGACCTGTCCCTTCCTTTTGTTCTCTTCTACTTCTGCCTAACGCGTCAGGCTGAGCTTGTAGCCTAACCCTCATCCTCTGGCCTCCCGTCTAACAGGTGGGCCCAGCAGGGAGCGGGGTGGGCGGTTCCCTCTGTGCCAAGAACTGCTAGGACCTGCAGCCGCCGCAAGCTCAAGCTCAGCAGCCTGGCACGCCGCGGCAGCTGCGCATTTCAGCTGCAGCAGCAACTGAGGATTGCGCACGGGGCAGGGGAGTTGCTATGCAACTGGACACTACTTGGAGCCCCCCACATGTCATCCACTCAGGTCGCTGTAAATAACACTCACAGCAGCAAAAGTCATATGTACAACTGGCAAATGATACTCTATCTCATAACAGGGAGATTCCTCGTATCATCAAATGCATTATCAAGAAGCAGTTTCGGAAATAAAATAAAATAAAAGAATAGAATAATGGGAATGATCGAAGTTTGTTTGTTTGTTTGTTTATTTTTTTACCATACCAGGAATTAAACCAAAGCTTTGGGTTGTTAGTTAAGTGTTCTACCATGTAGGTACGATCACAACCTTAAAAACCAACTTTGATCGAGTGTACACACATACACAACACACACACATACACAACACACACACATACACAACATACCCCAAATATATTTACTTATATGTCTATAGTTCATGCACATATACATGTGTATCTCTAAGTGATCGTTGATCTTTGCAATCATCAGCCCCACAAAAAAGCATTTTGTAACTGTTTTGTACAAGAGTAATTCTTTTTTTTCAGTGCCAAGATCAAATTTAGGGCCTTGCAGTTGTCAAGCAGGCATTTATGCTGCTGAGCTATATCTCTGACCCAAGAACTGTATTTTCTTTTAAAAAAATTAAATCTTTTATTTATTCATTTGATACAGGTTTTGCTACATAGCTCAGACTCATGGTGATGCTCCTATCTCAGCCTCTCCAACTCTAGGGTTACAGGCAAGTCCACCGTGCCTGGATTTGGTGGCCGACATGGCATGCCTAGGGTTCTAGGGCTGGCATGGCATGCAGTACCAGGGATCAACCCTGGTCCTTGCATTTGCCAAGCAGGTGCTTAGACCACAGAGCTATCTTTCCAGCCCCAAGCAATATATTTTTGAAGCTCTTTATCTTTTATAATCAATGTTGGAGCTAGTTGTAAGCCTCACCCCCCAAAAAAATCCTTTGTATTTAATTTTTTAGCTTACATCAAACTATCCCTTTCTATTTCCCAATGTCTACTCAGATTCAAAGAATGATGATTCACTGTCATTTAAGGAAATGGGCCCAGACTGTAAAGGCCCCAAACCCGAGGGACAGGATGAGTCACAACGGCACTGGAGAGTGTGTAGGAGGGACTGCTCTCTCTTTAGGCTGTGGGATTTTTCCCCCCATAAATTGTTTAAAAATAGGTTCTAACACTTTTCAGTTTTACTTGCAGAACTTAGGGAAATATCTTTATTTGGGTGCTAAGGGAACTATATCTCCAAAGACATGGAAATCTACTTTAGGGGCTGTGGGATTTGACTCCTGGGAGGAGTTTGGTATGGTGGGATTCCAGGAAGAAAGGAAGGGAGGAAGGAAGGAAGAAAGGAAAGAAGGAAGGAAGGAAGGAAGGAAGGAAGGAAGGAAGGAAGGAAGGAAGGAAAGAAGGAAGGAAGGAAGGAGCTGATTAGTTGGTCCCCTCCTACCTGACTCTGAGAAAAATGGTGTGAGGAAAATATTCTTTGAAAGGCTTCTAACAATAAACAACACCCACAAAAGACTTCCTTCCTGTGCTTATTACCATGGGACATCTCATTTTGGAGGTGTTTCCAGAGAGGGCACCAGAAGCAACCAGATCAGCTATTCCAGTATTTTGCTCCATTGCCCAAACAAATGAAGTTTTTATCTGTAGGCTAGCATATGTACTATAGAATCACTGACCACTTTGACTTGCCTCACATTATATCCCCTTCTCTATTTTTAGAGTCTTAAATATGTATTAGTTTATTTCAATCTACAATTGCATTTGGAGTTTGTTGAGAGTAAAGTTGTAATTGATACATAGTTTCTGACAATATGAGAATTATATCCTTACATATTTGAAAATATACATAATAAAGATATCCTTGATTTAGGGTTAGGGAGCAGCTGGACCAAATGGCGAGCTACTTCTGTCTGGGCATAAGGAGTACACGGGGGGGGTGTCATTATGTGCCAGACTAATGTCCAGAAGTTTGTATATGTGTAGACAGAAGTGTATTAGCATTGAATTAATCAAAGAGTGGACTTTAATTTAAAAAATAAGTTATGCTTTCAAAAATATATTTATTATATTTATTCTGTGCCCTATATTGATACCTTTTCTTTGGGGAAAATTTCACTTTGGAGAATAATATTTACTTTTAGAGATGTGCTTTCTCCGAATTTGAATAACTAAGACACTGTTCTCTAATGAGTGTCTCAGCTGCTTTTCTCTCCTTGCTGGGAAAAATTACCTGACACCCAATATTAAGGAAGGAAAGGTTTATTTAGCTCACAGTTAGTGGAGGTTTCAGCATATACTCATCTGGCTCCCAGGCAGAGTGGCACGTGGCAGAGGGCAGCGTTCATGGTGGCAGAAAACAGCGAAGAGTCAAAAAGAGGCGTGGTGGCCACTTCAGCAGCTAGCAAGCCTCTATCCCCTCCCCACGCTGTATCCGCCCCAGCGCAAGTGTACCTCTCACACCCGTAATCCCAGCACTGGATCACAGACCCTAGAAGCCACCACATGACTGTGTGAGGCTTTGAGGGTACAAGTAGACACAAATCATGACAGTATGACTACTCAGATTTTTAGCTTGTAGAAAGAAAAAAAATAGAACAAACCTAAAGAACTCAGGTTATCAAATAATTCTTAAATGTTTGAGTATGACTCCTTACAGAGTGACAGTATAATTCAGACAGATTCAGTCTTTGGGGCTGAATGAGATGTAAGGAAGGACCAATCTCATGATTAACACCTGGCTTCATTCAGTATTTGCAATCTTCGAGTGGCAAAACCTCCTTTGGAAGATGTGTGCTGTTTTGAGCACCTTTACCTCATTAATGAGAGATTTTTTTCCCCCTGTATTGATAGATCTGGGTCAGTGCCTTAGTTCAGTGCTGTGCTAGCTGGGTTATCTTGGACTAATTACTTAACCTTTCTGAACTACATCTGTAAAACAAGGTTAATCATTTTTGTTTCTCAGGATTATTGTAGAGATTATACAAAATTTAACAACAAGCATAAAAACATGCCTCCTGAGATGGAGGAGATATTCCGACAATATCTATCTAATAGAAGAGAAGAAAGTAGTTATCACTAAAGATAACATTAATATTATGAAGTATTTGAAATGAAAATTCTTTATTGATTGATTTATTTATTGTGGTACCCAGGGATTGAACTCACAACATTGTGCTTGCCAGGCGAGCATTTTTTCCACTGAGCTCTCTCCCCAACCCTGAAATGAAAATTCTACTCAACAACTATTTTTTACCATTGGTTTCCTGCATACATTGGTGATAAGCTGCAATCAAAAATGCCATGGCCTCCTAATAACTGTAGCTCTGAATCACTCTCTTAAGCCCTTCCTTTTGCCATGGGATCATGTCAAAAGTAAAAATCAGGTACTTTGTGATCATTGGGATTCTGCTTATATCTCAAAAGTAATATGCAGTTGGTTTTTCAGAGTCTAGCATGTACCATTAACATTGGAAGTGCATTCAATTTATGTTGGCCAATGCTAATATATATGTTAAGGAAATGGAACAATATTAGATATTCTCATTGCACAGATCCTGCCTGGCATGTGGCAAGGCCCTGAGGCATGCAGTGGAGGAAATAAGACAGATTTGTTCTTTCCTGTCATGGAAGTGACAGGCTTTTGGGAAAAACAGATATCCATCAGAAAGTGACACAAGTGTACAGTACATGTAATTGTCATTGAGACTCACGATGGAGATGTGTGTATGACTCTTCGAGAGTATGCACTGGAGAATTGCGGTATGGCCAGGGAGCTCAGGAAGGTGATTCCTGAGCTGAGGACTGAATGTGCTACGTTTTTAAAATTCAGGAATCACTAAGGAACATTTGAGTTGTTGGACCTTCTTCTAATTATGACCCTTTGACTTTCTGGTCATTGCTGCTTGGCTCCTAGGTCCCTAGAACTGTGGTGGCAGAAGAGGAATACAGAAAGTTAGCATCAAAACGTGGGTCATGCAAATATAAAATAGATTTCATTAATTGTAGTTTATATTTTTAAACTTCGCCTGCAGAGCAGGTATGCAGCGGTTTGCGGTGCTGTGACTCTGAGGCTGGAGTCATATGTAGGAAGCAATATCTTCTCTGGCATGTGCCACAATGGCCTTCTGTTTATTTTTAGAAATCATTCTGGAAATGCTTCCTCACTACTCACCTACTCTGTGTGTGTGTGTGTGTGTGTGTGTGCATGTGTGTGTGGTACTGGGGATCAAACTCAGGATCTTGTACTTGCCAGGCAGGCACTTATGCCAAGAGCTATCTCCCTGGCCCCTTACTTTTCTTAAGAAAACTCAGTGCCTCTTGTCATGATTCTCTCAATTTAAAGCTTAGAAAATAAGTTCCCTGAACATTTTCAAGAACTACTTACTGGGTAATATTATAATCATGTATTAGATGGGATTAAAGTTAGTAAACTAACTTTTTAAACCATGTACTAATTATTTTTGTAGTTGTCATTTTTTTAATATCATCAAGAAAGAGTCTGAGGCACTGAATAAGAATCACATTAAATACACAAGTAGACAAAAAAGTACCTAGCATAATACCTGCCCAGAGCCTACATTAAACTTCATTAACATTGGCATTGTGAAAAGTGCTGGGGGTATGTGAGTGCTTTAGAGATAGTAAGAAAAAAAAATGAGATCATATTTGTAGATTTTAACTGCATAAATGAATACCTTATAATATATATTATAGTAACAAGTAAATAGACTAATTTAATACTTTTAATATAACTCAGGACAAGTGATTATCTGTTAACCTATCAGTTGCAGTTTTTCAGGTTTGGCAAATGGACCTCTAAAGAGAAATATTTCAGCAGAAAAGTCCACAGCTTAAGCTAACAGTGGCCAAGGTATTTAAACACTGACTTCTGTTTACTGCATGGGCTCAGATCTTGGGTATATGGAATAGTTTGTTTTTTAACCACAGGAAATATCTTATCAGTTCCTATCACTAAGAGAATACAATCTGAGAACATTAAGGATCAGCTAATTAACATGTTGAAGAAAATTGCAGAAAAAAAATTAATTCAGAAAGTGTCTCTGACATTAATCATGGAAAAATGTAGCTTATTTTAGTGGAGTACTAAAAAATGTAAAATGAGAATCAATTTGCATACCAATTAAATACAAAGATACCACACACACTTCAAGATAAATTTAAATTCTAACATAAGCAATGGTATCATTGATGTTCTATAACATACCTACTTGGATTTTTTATGAAAATAAATGCATTTTTGGTGAAAAGAAATGCATTGTATCAAGGAACAATGGAAAGGGTTATGAGTAATAACTAAGCTAGATTATCCATGAAGGTCCATTTATATTGTGTGTACTTTATATGAAAGTACATTAAATGTGAACAAGAAGCATTAGAATGAGAAAGTGACAAAATTTGTGAATTTTTGGTCAATATTTTACAATTGATACTTAATTTTTGTTGTTGTTGTTGCGGAACTGAGGATTGAACTCAAGCCCTTATGCTCGTCAGGAAAGCGCTTATTCTACTGAGCCAGCTCCCTAGCCCCAGTTATTTCTTTAAAAATCAACCACCCATAAATAATTTCACATGTGGGAAATCTTTACATATATAGATAGCTTTAGGTAAATATCTGCACTAAATTAGCACATTTAAAACCAAAGTTGTTAAGGGTCTGGTTAGGTATAAAAGAATAATGTAAAATTTGATTCATGAGATTTGTTCAATTGAGTAATCATGTAAAAAATAACTACATAAACATTTGGTAGACTCACTCTGAGTATGACTAAAAGATGATTAATGATTTTAAGATTCTCACTGAAAAATATTTTAAACCGATTTCTTTGGAATGTTTGAAATAATTTAAGTCCACAAGAAAATGGAATTATAAATTTTTAGTCATAAATCAAATACATGCTCTTAAGAGAGATTTTTACTTATGTTCAAATTTATTTGGAGATAAATATCAAATTAATAGGAAAGTTTTGTACAAAAGATGATTTTTTAAAATGTTGAGATTTGTACAATCTTAACAGGTGACAACTGGATGTAATTTTGCAGCCATAATCATGTAGCAGAGACATAGCCAGTATAGAATAAAACCACCCTAACACCTGATTTTCTCAAGCACAAGAGATTTTATCAATACAAAAAGAACTAAAAAGCTTAGAGTGAGAGGAGGCATTGTTAACGGTTCCTGGTAATGGCTGAAGTAATAAAAATGATCCAAGATACACCGTACACTTCATTATTAGTGGCAAGTTGAGTACAAATGGTCAATATAGAAAATGAAACCAGTGTGCCTGCTTTCAGGGACACTGGTTTTAGTTACACACTGTAACTGTACCTCTGAGCAGTGGGTGGCTCTTAGAAGTCAGAGAATTGATGTTAGCTGTGGAGCAGCGTTTTTCTTAAGCTAGTACTCTGGGGGATTGAACTTGGGGTCTTTCACTGAGCTACATCTCCAGACCTTAGTTTTTATTTTGAGACAGGGTCTCACTAAGTTGCTAAATTTTTCTAAGGTGGGGTCGGAGCTGTTGCCCTTGAGCCTCAGCCTTCCAGAGTGCTGAGATTACAGGAGTACACCATGATGCCCAGTCCTGATGGCATTTTGTTCAAGACATTTTGTTCTTCTGTATCCAATCTTGGAGGCTTGCTTTTCAGTTACCTAAAGAATATGGTGCTTGCCTTTTGGAAATTTTCAGAAGTCATTACTCTGACATTGGAAGATATTATCAGTTGCTTCAATTTTGTATGAAATTGCTGATGATTCATATCTTGCTTTTATTACTTCTAATTTTATTAGCTTTCCAAAAGAATACAATATAGCTTTCAGAGGCATTCATGTATTTTGTTATCAAACTACTTAGTATTTACCTTCCTAAGGTATTATGTAATTGCTTAAGTTTTCTGATGGCCAACAGAATAACAACTCTCACTTTGCTGGATGTTTGAGTTTAGAGCTCTGTCTGACATGGGGGCCACCAGCCACAGATGACTTTGAACATGTAAAAGACAGTCTGAATTAGGATACGTTGTCTGTATAAAGTATATATCACATGTCAAAGGCCTCAAAAAACATAAAATATTTTTATAGCATTTACTGATTAAATGTTGAAATGCTGATATTTTAGATATATTGGTTCAAAGAAAACAATACCAAAATTAATTTCATCAACTTCTTTTTCTTTTTTGACATGGCTACCAAAGTTTTTGAGTTAACTTTTTAATTTTTTTTTTTTGTACCAGGGATCAAACTCAGGATCTTGCACTTTCCAGGTAGGCACACTTTTGCTGCTGAGCCATCTCCCCAGCCCCCAAATTACACTTTTTTTTGTATCAAGGATCAAACTCAGGACATTGCACATGCCAGGCAGGCTCTTACGCTGCTGAGCCATTTTCCTGGCCCTTTGAGATCATAAATGTGCCTTGTGTTGTGTTCTATTGAATAACTAGAATTAAGAAGGTAAGAAAAAGTATTCAGATTGTTGCAGGAACCCATGATAAAAATTCGTGGATTCACTTCCTCAGCTCAGTCCTTCCACGGGACGCTTCTCTACTGAGATGCGTGGGGGAAGAGGACGTCCTGCTAAAGCACGCAGCTCTCTTGGCCATTACTGTCTGTGCCTTTCTTTGCTGCCACCATGTACATGTGCAGTCAGTCAGATTTGCTCTGTGTAATTACTGAGTTAGAAAAACTTCTTCATGGATGAGGGAAGAGAATTATTGAGCTATTTTAGGCTGATTCTAATTATGAACCTTTGACTTTTTGATCATTGTTGGTTGGCTCATAGAATCCTATAACTGTGATGGCACAAGAGGAGCATAGAAAGTTAGCATTAAAACATGGCTAGTGCAAATATAAGATAGATTGTATTACCTATAGTTTGCACTTGTAAACTTGGTCTGCAGAGCAGGCATGCAGCAGTTTGTGATGCTGTGTCTGAGCCTGGAGTTATATGTGTGAAGCAGTATTTTCACTCGGCTTTTATCATGACACATGACCTTCACTGCATAACTGATTTGGTCATTACATAACTATCTTTGGCAAAGCCTCTGAATGAAGTAAACGGCCCACGCTCCAGTCTTCTGGTTGCCCTGCGAGTTCCTCAGATACATAGGTGAGAATACATCCCAAGAAGTGATCTGCCATTTAACTGACTCTGTTTCCTCAATTCATTCATATTTGCATTTTGAGAAGGCTGAAAGAACTAAGACAGTCTCAGGGACAGTCTTCTAACTGACTGAGGATATTTTTCTCATCTAGTTGGAATACAGTGGAGGCGTAGGTTGTTTCAAAAGCTCGTCTCAGGAGCTGGAATTCATCATTGGTTAAAATTAAATGTTGGTTTGTTGGAAGGTTTCAGTTAGTTACCAAAGCATTGGCAGACTGAGGATTTAATGCAAATTTGCTTTTGGCGATTCTCCTTCCTTCCTTCCTTCCTTCCTTCCTTCCTTCCTTCCTTCCTTCCTTCCTCCCTTCCTTCCTCACTGAGGCTGTCAGAAAAGAAGGATCATTCTTGAGTGGCCATTAACCCTCTAGCCACACAGAAAGGCTTGAGAAAACAGAGGCTCAAACTCATTGCAGATGGGAGGTGACACATCATACTTCTAAAGAGATTTAAAGGATAATTGATTAATTAATTAATTAATTAATTAATCTTCATTAATGTATTGCACACCTGCTACATGCCAAGCAGTGGGGTAGGCTGCTGAATGAAACACACATTGCTCCTATATTGTTCCATGAGAATGATAATCACACAATGAACTGAACATGCCTGTTTGGGGCAGGGAAGAATATCAGGTTTAGAACATGGCAGAAGTGTTGTTTGCACCAAGATCTGAGGGATGGGCATTGGCACTACACGGGACAATTTTTCCGAGTTACCACAAAGGGGCAAGGCTGAAAGATGGGAGTTTTAATGAATCTAACCATCTACTTTAATATTACAAATAATTTTAGCACATTCTTATATTGAACAATTTGACTGTATTTTTCTCAGTAACATCTGTTCCTTTTGTAAGATGTTTATGCAATAGTAAAAAGAATTGTGCTGTTTGCACCTGACATTCCTGCCACTTTTATTAACTTCTTCTAGAGTTTTCAAAGAATCACAAATGATTTGTGAAAATTTATCCTACAGAAACTATTCTGAAAGCAGTTATTCAGAATTGAGTTTTTATTTATATTAATTAGTCATTAATTAACCAGGTTATTTGATGATAGTCATAGGTTGTAAGCAGTGAAGGTGAAAAAATAAGGTAAAAAGATTAATAGCTATAATGTAAAACTGAAAATATAGCAAACAAGCTTTCTGAAATAGAAGAAAGATGCAAAATAGGCTTTATTTAATATCTAACAAGCAGGTCTTTCAAGGCAAATATTAAAACTGTTACCTTTGAAACAAAATAAAAACAGGGACTTTGTTTATATGACTTTCAGCTCTCTAAAAAAATATTGGGGAAGGTATTGGTTTGAAAACAGCATCTTGTTAGGGGAAGGAGATGTGGCTCCGGGGCAGAGTGCTTGCCTTGGGTGCACAAGGCCTTGGGCCTGGTCCCCAACACTGTCCCCCTCTGAAAGCGTCCTACCAGTAGTTATGTGACTGGAAATGACCAGGACTCTACATAGATATAATTCAAACTGCTTTTAGTTCATACGAAGGAAACTAAATATATACACACACATTTTCATAGAATAGTGGTTTTGTTGCTAAATTTTAATGATTGACTACAATACGGATGACTCGGGGTTTATAAATGACAGTCAAAATAAAGATTCTTAACTTCTTGGAAGTTGAAGACCATTAAGACATACTTAGGAAGACACAGTAAAATATTTTGTTAAATGTTATCAAATGTCAAAAGTGGTCAGATGCACAGGCCATTTCTAGTAAATCTGTTTCATTATTATTTGCACATAGTACTTGCTTACAGGTTTATGTTTCTGTGTTTGTGGGTTTTCTTTTGCTGTTTCTCTGAGAGTTTCATTGCCCTTGAAAAGTATGTGTTCAGGGAGTGTTCTATGCCAGAGAAAACTTTGAGGAGTAGAGTATGCTCACTGCCCTGGTAGTGTTGAATGTATTTCACTTTTCTTTGTATTCCTTGGTTTCCTTATTTGTTACTTCAAATTTTTAAAATTTTTATTTCTTTTATTTTATATGAAAAAGTAAAATAAAATTTCATAACAAGAGAATAGAAAAATAGAAAAAATAATTCATTGAGTACTGTTACTTTAAAGTAGTTAATCAGAGTTCAAGGTATGAGTATAAAAAGTTCTCTAAATGAAATTGGAACAAAACTTTTTTCCAATTAATTAAGAAAAACTAGTAGTATAGCTACCTTATTTTTTTTCCTTTTCACTTCTTTCCTTTCCCCTTTCAAGCAATTTCTTCCCATTTCACAATATGTATTGTGCATTTTGGACCTTACTTACTTTTTTAGTAACTCACACCAGAGAGACACTATGATGCTTACACATACGAGCCTGATTTATTTCACTTACGAGTATGGCCTCAAGTTGCATACCTGTTACTTTTATTTGAGGCTATTTCTATCCATTCAGCATGCAATGTTTGTTTCTCTTTACAACCTGAAGGGAGTCTCCTAAGAAATATAGCTAGGATTTTTCTGGGAATGCAACTTGGAGACTCTATGATCCGACCTACAAGCATGGTTAATACACCCTTGTGCCTCACTGACAATGTGGCATAGCATGAAAACTGACTTTGCTAGATGAATCTTTGACAGCAAAGTGCTAAAAAATTTGCTAAGTTGTATGGACAAGAAGGCACTACTTGTGTCATAGATTTGATTTTGTTTGAGACTGTTCTAAAGGCCCATGATATGTAATTATTCAGAATTTCTTTGAGCGATAGCTGACACTCAGTAGCATTGCTGGGATGGCCAATGTCATCATGCTGGAGGACCAGCCCTGCTGACCACTGGTGACCTCTTTCCTCCCAGATGTAGCTATTTTCTCTACATCACAGGAACTTGACTTCTTTGTGTAAGCTCTGCATTGTGAGAGGTAAATTGCCACACAGTTGAAAGTCACCAATCTAATCATTGAAACAATAAGTCAATTTTTTTTGTCTTCAAAATATTTATGTGATTCTCAAACTAGTCTTCAAATACATGCTACCTTACCTGACTTTTATAGTGGTATTTGTAGTTGAAGGAACTTAAGCCAGGAGCCTACAGCTTCTTTGACTGAAGGCATGTAGCTTTTGCCCCAAATCTGGGTCCCCTGTCCAAAATTCATATTCTAGAACAACAGCTCTTACATTAAGTCATCCCAAAGAGGAAGTTCTTTTCCAGAGTCTGCAAATCAGTTTCTCCAACATCAGAGTAATGTTTTCTCTTCTAAGGCATCTGCTTTGAGGATGTGTCCTTTGTTTTGCCTTGGCCCCCAAGTTGTTTTTTAACTAGGGGACCCTGGAAAATAGGGTTTACACAGCAGGAAAAAATCTTTCACTAGAGGCCTTGGAATTGTTAAAATATACACATAAGCACTACTACAGATCTAGTAATGCCTTGGAATAGTGTATCGTGTTTCATGCTGCGTTTGGTGCAGTTGCATTCCGAAATGTGGCTTTCACACTCATTCCCTATTCCACTCACGGTCATTCTTTGTTTTATTTCCCAGTTTAAACCCGAGGTTCCCATGGAATTTCTCCAGTTGGAGTATCTACTCAGTTCCCTACTTCTGGTCTCCCAGCTCTTTGTGCTGCTCTCTGCCTGCCTTTGAGCTTCCTTCCTGTTCCTGAGTCATCTCAACTTCCTTTTCTTCCTTTGGTGACTCTGGGTGCCATGATGTGGCTGGGTCATTCCCTCCCACTGTTACGACGTAGCCTTCTGCAACTTCAGATTTTAACCACTGCAGAGATCTCGTCCTTGATCTTTAAAAATGTTTTTCAGAAATACCTACAGAGTATTAGCACATGTCCTTTGAAAAACACTTCTCCGCTGGAAAGTGATGGCAACACGCTTTCCATGAGCAAGAGCTGTTGCTTCTACAATATGAAGCTCCATCCAGCTGCCCTTTCCATATACTCTTGCACACACTTTTAAATTATAACCTGTTAAAATCAGATAGCATTCAAATGTCTTGTTCGTAATTTAGGGCACATATGAAAGTTGTTTTATTTAGAGTTTCTACATAAATACAATTTTGAAAATTGATATTCTGTTTTCCCAGAGAAAGAATCATATATCATGACATTTCACTTACATTGTTTGGCATACCAGTTTTATGTTAGTTATTCAAAGTTTCAGTGTCATAGCTTTCCATGTGTGTAAAGATATTAATACTCAACAGAGCTGTTGTGAGCATTAAATTAAGTAAAGTGGGACACACAGGAGACAATAAATGTGAGTTATTATTACTGAAGTTGGTGCTGACTTGGTATGGTTAGATTTACAGTGAATTTTCAACTTTACAGTGGTGACACACATTCAGTGGAAACTGTACTTGGAGGCTTGAACTCCAGTCCTCTCCTGGGTTGGCCTTATGCAGGCCAGTCCTCTCTGAAGATGCTGGGCTGTGAAAGTGACTGCCACTCCCTAGGTGTGTCACACCTGCATCCCGTATACTGCGTGTGGCTCAGGACAGCTACTAATGTGGCCCTGCAAGATTTTAGATGTTCAAGATTACAGATGCACAGATCCTATATTGGCAGGCAAACCTGTGGGTGTCAGATACGACACACACTTGTGGAGATTTGGCAAGTGCAATACAATCCCAGGTCAGAGCACTCCAACTGCCTCATGCATGGGCCTCAGGACAAACATTTATTGTTATCAGAAAGACTTGCAAGTTTTGTCATTTAATCATTTAACTTGGGGCTTGTTATTTCACAAAATAATTTACTACATTTAAATGGGATTTTTGGCAGCTGTGGCATGGGAAATATAAAAGTATATCAAATAGTTTCTCATTAGATTGTTAGATATACAACACCTCTGATACTAGAAAAATAAGTGCTTGCCTATTTATTAATTTCTGGGATGTATAAAGTTGCAAGCATACAGTCAGCTCAGAGAAAGCTGTCTCATGTCGTGTCTCTTTAGTAGACTTTTATGAGACCCATTTTCCCTGAGGACAAAAATCCCTTACTGCACAATCATGCTTTTTCCATGTCATTGCATCTTGGCCACACATACATTTGTGAACAACTATTATTAAGGAAGAAGCACACAAAGAGTAAAATTAGATGAAATATTTCAGACAAGCACATTGAGAATGGAAAGCAGACTCTGACAACACTGATGCATTAGTTTCATAAAAACAAGATCTAATAAGCCACTAGTTTTATGCTTCTGTTGGCCTGTTCTTTAATGTTATCCTGGAAAATTATTGGAAAAGGAAAGTTTTGTATATCTATCTATCTATCTATCTATCTATCTATCTATCTACACACACACATATATTAGATAGACAGATATACTGTATATAATTATACTTTGTATGCTGCTCTTCTCCAAAAAAGGCCCAGGCAGGCTGAAAGGTTGGATTCCTGGGCTCCACAGTGTGTTATTCAGCTGAGCTAGGCTATTCTGTAGTAGGTGGATACAATGTATTTTCAACTTAAGACATTTTGGGAGCCGGAGAGATGGCTCAGTAGAATAAGCACTTGCCTGACAAAAGTCTGAGTTCAATCACTGGTTTCACAGAAAAAAAAAAAAGATGCTTTCAACCTAGGATGCTTGCTAGTAGGTGTATTCCTCTAGTTTGGCAGAACAGCATTTTAGGAGCAGTTTTGCTCCCCTCTGAGTGTATTCCATGTTCCCTTTAAAACAATATAACACTTCTCACTGTTTCTTCTTCTCAGAACCACTAGGATTACTTTAGAACAAAGTACTATATAATAAAGTTAGCAGAGGCATAAAATTTGATTACTTATTGCTCTCTTTAATAAGAAAGCTGTATTAATTGCAAAAGCCATATGTACTTGTTGGAAATATTAGAAACAGAAAGTGCAGGTAATTAAATTACTAAAATTATAACTTCTCACATAAATTCTTTAGCTCTCCAAACTTTTCTATACAGGCATGCATCTTTTAGAAAACTGCAGTCATAATGCATTTATTGTTTTATAACCATTTCATTTAACATATTAAAAAAGTTTTTCAAGCCAGCCAACAATCAATATATTAAAATAATTTTGTGGGTTGTTTTATGTGGGTCTAAGTTTATGATGGCAGTACTTTGTGGTTAGTAACTTACTTGCTTCCAATTATTGTATTCATTTGTTAAGTCAATGTTCCATAAATTCTAATCTCATAGCAAATATTTCATGTATCTTCAAATATTTACATATGATAAAAAACAGGAGTTAAGTTGAATGGACTTTTTAAATGATTATTGTAATTGTCATAAACTTACTTGCTAGAAAAAATTTCAAATTCTTCATTTCTCTAGCAATGTGTGAGAATCCATGTTTATACAAACTCCTAATAATAATAATATGGGTTAGTAAATTGTATGGATCAGAGAGAGAAAGAGAGAAAGGGAGAGAGAGAGAGAGAGAGAGAGAGAGAGAGAGAGAGAGAGAGAGAGAGAGAGAGAGAGAAACTCAACTGTTATCCACTTCTTAGTCCCATGATTCTTTTGTCATAAGTGTCTATGGCAGAATGACAATACTCAGGGGTCATTTTGTCTTCACTGTTTTCCAAGGTTTAGCTCCAGGTACATTTTGAGCCTGGAAAAGTTAGTTTGTAGTCACCTGAGTCACCCAAGGTTATGAGACTGATTGCAATCAGGTTGGCTTCAGAATGACCATTCGATAGTTTATGCGACTGATTTTCCACTATCTGATAAGATCAATTCTTAAGAAAGCATGAGATTGTCAAGAAAATATGTTAAGAAAGTTGAAAAGGGGGCCCAGTGCTGATACTGCTTGCACTTGTACCAGATAAGCAGCTCTGGTCATGTGGAAAAGAGAGGGAAGGATCGGAGGCTAAAATGCAGTTCTGCCCCAGTGAGCCTTCTCCATCCTCCAGATGCAGCTGAAGCATTCCATAAACTTGCAATGGTGGCTTTTTACAATTAAGAATTGTGAATTTTTTAGAATTTATAATTTATTCAGTTAATTTTTAATTAAAATTTAAAGCAATAAACTATTACCAAACTCAAATCCTTCAAATGCAGAAAATCAGGTTTATTAAGGTTAATTTAAAGTCTGAAACCCTGGAAAGATGGGGGGAGGGAAGACTACGGCCCCCCAAAAAGACCCTCTTAGGGATCTCAGGTGTGCAAAATGGCTTTCGGAAGGAGGAAAGGATTTGTGTGGGGCGATGGTCAGAAGGGTTGCGTGCTGAGCAGGTTCTTCATTCTCCAGGCCTCTTGACATCCAGGACAAGTGTCTACTTTTTATTTTCTGTGGACTGAACGTGACAATGGACCTTGACCTCCTGAGGCTAGTTTCTGCATTTCCTGCAGTTCAAACAAACATGTGGCTTCCTTCAAGTTCAACATACAATTTACATGTTTTGTGTTCGTTGATACATGGGAACAAGAAATGAAGAGGGGTGTTACACACAGTGATGGGACTTTTGTGTCACTGTGTGCTCCGGATTCTGTAGGCCTGAGGGAATGTTATTTAGCTGTTACCACGTTAATTACCAAGTGTGGCTTTTCTTTAGAATCTTGGAAGGAGGTAGGGCAATTTAGAGAGGTAGACTCTGTTGTAAAATATTCACATCATGTGGCCGTCACTGTCAAGGGTGGCGAGTGGGGCCATAATCTGGAAGGACAGTGGTGAATGTGTGCATTCACACACACATACTTGCAAGCCAGCCCCCAGATGTTCTTCTGTTCACTTCAATATCTTGTAGCTCTAATTCCCTCAGCAAGTATCATCTTTCCTGTCTGTCACTATGTGCCACACTCAAGTTCTTCCTATTGTTTGAAATACTGTGTTTTAACGCAGTTGGAATGAATTACATACCCTGAAAAATTGTGCCATCTCTCCAAAAGAATATGTTGATAGTTAACTTTGAAGAATGTGTAGGTATATGTGTTATTTTAGAATATGCTTAAAGTCACTTTATTCTCTAGCTCATAGTATTAATCTAGAAAATATTTTTATTTGCTAGGTTTTACTGAAGAAATTATTTGGCTTAATTTGTATGATAGAAAATTGAAATTCAAAACAAAATTTGAAAGTTACTACCACATCGAAGTGACTATATTGGACTTGTTTTGGGAATAGTATTTGTCACTTCAGTGTAATGAAAGAAAAAATGTTAAGAGAACCAAAAAGCCTATGCTTGTATACTGTGGATCTTGCTAAAATAAAACATTGAGTTGGATATGGCCAAGAATGAAATTTAGATTTGTTGACACACATGATACCTGCCCTTGGGAGTACAGTTCTTTTTAAAAGGAATTTTCTCTTAAATTTCACCATGCTCCTCAAGGGCATAATGTAGATAAGGCCAAAACAGGTCTTTGTACAACAAAAACGCAAGAGTGTGTACTCAAGCTCTCTCTAGCTGGCACTTAAAAGAAACCACACAGATCTTTCAATTAGCAGGATCCCTACAATGATGCGCTTTCATTCCCAGTTAATTATGAGGGATTCAATTAGATCCAGACCATGGGTTCTAATCTTTCATCTTTTAACAAGGGGGAAAAAAAATCACACACTAAATCAAAACAAACTGAAAGGACAGCTTTGTTTAGAGATTCTCCATGGTGGTCAGTCTTGGATTTTTTATTTTATATTCGCAAAACAGTCCTCTCTTTGTTTCTCCTGACTTTGGGATTGAGAAATACACATCTCATTCTATGCCACATCGCCTTTCCATTTCAAAGCCCAAGTCAATGAGATGTTTTTCAGCACACAAAGGTTATAGTGCCATGGCCACCTCAGACTGTCAGGGATGGAAAAGACCTGAAAGATCACCCGTTCCTAGGAAACTGAGGTCCAAAGAAATGGAATGATTGCACAGGGCCACATAAACCAAGAAAGTCTTGAAGCTCCATCTCCTGATTCACATATATATTCTTTTGCTTACAGACAACTCTATTGCTTTAATGATCTGAAAGAATTCTCTGGTCAAAATGCACCATTGTTATTTGCTAGTAAATGTTTCTTTCTGCGTTTTAGTTTGAAACTACTGCTAACAAATCCGTTGTGCCTGTCTTCACTTTCACAGCAGTGGAACAGCATACACAATGAAAATATGGGTATGTGACTAAAATTCCTACTCACTTCTCCATTAAGTGACATGTATTGATTGGCAGCCAGCTGGTACATACCAGCGGTATCAAAACACAGGTGATTTTATTTAAAGTCTCTATTTGTTTATTTGTTTTTTTTCGTATAGGGTCTCACTAAGCAGCTCAAATTCCCTGTCTCACCCTTCCCACACATTATAGGCATGCGCCACCATGCCCAGTTTTGGGGCCTGCTCCACACGGGTCAGGCCTGGGATGTAGTACGAGGGATCATATTCTGATCCTTTCACTTTCCAGATAGCTGCTTATACCACTGAGCCATCTTCCCAGCCACTGGTGATCTTTTACAATGTAGGAAAACACTCTGGGTTTTTGCTGACTTTTTAAAAAAACATAATATGGTTAATAAAATATATTTTAGTTGGATTTATTTTATTAAGCTATCTAAACTTCTCAGTAACATATTCTAAGATATTTTTAGATCAGGTTACTTCTAATGATGTCACGAATGGTATATGATATATAAAAGATAAATAGTGGTAATTTACATGAATATTTAAGGATGAATTTTTTTTTCTTTTTGTTTTATTGAAGTACAAATATCAAAGAGACATTTTAAAGATACCTTGACAAGATGGATTTGATAAATTAATACATTGCAAACTGTTTTCACAATGTTTTGGAATCCTATAAGGTGCATACATATTATACTTACAGACATTATTATACTGTATGCCTCTTATCATTAAATAAAGTGTAGCTGTTTGCGTATCTTATTTTTTATACCTGAATTACATCAAAGATTCAATAATTAATACTTTCTACCTTGTTATTTTCCTAGTGGTTGTCTATAGTACTAGAAGCCGACATAATATCCTATCCAACCACCATTAGTGCAAATCTTGCCTCTTATAGGATTATGTAGAAGCACAGCGTTATCTATCCCAACTGTACTGTCTATACACACACATCATGATTTTCCCTTTCTATACCCCTTCCTTTGTCTACACCTGTCAAAGATGGGCACTCCATTGTCATTCAACTAACTTAGGTGCTTGAACTCGACTACACAATCCAACACAGTCCAGCATTCCACAACAATAATGAGTTATTTAAAGAAGTAATCGACCATAGCCATTTACAGCTCAGCTTAATATTATGGCCCCGCGATGAATACTTCATTTTTATACTTTTCTGCTGGATGGTTAAGACCTAGATAGAGCAAGATTTATATACCAACACATGTACTTTATGTTTATTATGTGGTCAATGAAGTCCTCTCAGGGTTTATTTTGTAGTCCTGTACCTTATTCTGTAGATCCTTTGTCTGTGTCATCCATGTGGATGAGTCACGGCCAATGCTTGACCAGTTTGCTCTCCAGGAGAGCCTGAGAGAAAGTTTTCTCTCCATGTGACTCTCCCCAGGCACACTATAGAACTTTGATCTCTTTCTTCTGTGGCTCCATAATCTCCTTGTTCAGAAAATTTGTAGCTCAACTGAGTTTCATGATGTTGCAGTACAGGTTCTCCTATATTTAAGAACAATTTTTTTTTTTTTTTTTTTTTTTTTTTTTTTTTTTTTTTTTTTTTTTTTTTTTTTTTTTTTTTTTTTTTTTTTTTTTTTTTTTTTTTTTTTTTTTTTTTTTTTTTTTTTTTTGCAGAACTAGGGATTAAACTCAGGCCCTTGAGCTTGCCAGGGAAGCGCTTACTCCACTGAGCCATCTTCCCGGCCCCAAGGATGACTTATTTTTATATATAAAAATACGACATCCTATTCTTGATGTTTCTTTCCAAATGAGAATTGTTAAAAATCAATTGTTATGGAGCTTTTCTGTGTGATACTGATCAGCTGCTGATGTGCCTAGACAGTGTCTCAGGTGGCTCAAGCAGATCAAGCCAGACTAGAGCACTTGATTCTTTCCCTCTCCGCTCCCTGACAGTAAGAAGCTGGGACTTTCCAGAGTCTATGCCATGGGTTTACCATCCAGAGATCACTAATTTGGTTCTTCAAGTTGCAAAACTCTAGGATTTATAGCAAAAATAAAAATTGGCATAGAGGATAAGGGCTGAAGGAGACAATATCACTGAGGTTTAGGGGTATTAATAAAGTCCTTGAAACCTATGGGGTTGAAGCTTAGCTTGGAGATTAGGTGAGAGAACTGGGAACAGAGGGGAGCAACCCCATGATGAAAGGCTGCTAGTGAAGGTTAGCAGAGAGGCAGGGGCGGGGCCCCAGCGACCTACTGCCCTTCATTTTCTTTTTCTATAATTTTATTGAATGCCCTTCATTTTCTAGCCACACCAGGCAGTTAGTGCCTCTTGTCAGCATGACTGCTCCATATGCATAAGGTTTGCTCCCCAGAACCAAACACCCTTGGTAGTATTCTGGGAGGTTATTTCTGAATGAAAGTCAGTAGTTCCATAAACAGGTAGTTTAGGGTTAAGCTCTGAAGGGAAGTCGCCAGAGTCAGAGAATCATCTTTTCAGAGGATCCGTCTCCACTCCCACAGCTCTTCTTTTACTAGTTTCTTCCCAGAAGAGCTTTGTATGAGGGTATCTGGAGACCTTGGGGGGCAGCAAGAAGTGTAGTTCACTTTAGCTGTCCTGTTTTTTAGTGGCAGCCTCACAGTGACTCTCTGCTTATGGCAAGACCACCAAAGCTGGACAGAACGAAAGTCAGAGGCTTCAGGGAAATGCCCTGCCTCCCTGACAGGCAGCAGGCCTTGCTCAGCCAGGCGAGAAAAGTGGTTACTTGATGGGCCTATGAGCAGAGGACCAGGTTTGCCATTTCAGAATTTCTTCAAAAGAGAAAAATGAGAGAAGAAAAAAAAGGTTACCAGCAGAGATCTGCAGAAACAGTGCTAATGCACTTTTAGGAGGGCTCTGGGCATGAGGGAGGTTGGTAGAGTGTGGAGTGAATTTTATGTCCGCCAAGGAGTCCAATTTGGGGATATTTATTTTAGAAATTTTTAAATTGTACCTGAAATAGGAAATCTCATCCTTGAAAGTTAATACTTACTCTAGTTCCATATGCTTTTGAATCTACTGTCTACGAAGAAGTAGATATATGAATTTTTATACTAAAAATATAAGAGGTAGTGAAATCTCTAGTGGTAATAACTTTTGTAACCTACAGCTCTTTCTGTGTTGAATATTTTTATTCCATTAGGAATGTTTGGGGACACATTTCTACAAAGGTACTGGGAAAGCTCAGCATTGCCTCCTTACCACAATCTCATGTTAGGTGAATATTTATCAAATGTCTGTAGTGTACAGGACCATCAGCTAGTTTCTGTGAGGGAAACAAAGATAACTCAAAGGATGAATAGAGGGTGAAGAATCTTTCATTTACCTAAATGATCAAGATGAGAGTGGAGTAAGCCGTGAGTCAGAGAAGATGTTCAAGTTTGGCATAAACATGGTGTTATGGTTTGTCTAGAGGGCCCCCAAAACCTCTTATGATGATGGGGCTTTTGCAAAGGTAGCTAAGTCTACAGTGTTGAATCTGCACTGATGACTACAGATTCATAGTGTTACTAAATCTATAGTCATGCTTGGATTAAGGGTATGTGATTACTAGTTTAATCCCCTGATTGGCTTGGCACCACCCTAATCCTGATAGTCTAGATAAGATAACAGAGACAGAGTTTTGTGTCCTTTCCTTTGTTTTTTGCCATTTTTGCTGCCATGAGCTGTTTCTCCTCTGGGATGCCCCTCTGCCTGCCACCCTTCCTTGAACCCAGACAGTTATGGAGTGAGACCACTACAAACTGTGAACTAAATAGACTTTTTCCTTAAGCTCTGGGTATTGGGGTATTGTTGTCTCACCGATGAGAGAAAAGTATCTATGACAAAGTTTAGTACCAATGAAGTGGGGTTGTTGCTGTGACTGAATGTGGCCAGGTGCTTCAGGAGCTTTTGGGAATGGTATATAGGAACAGTTTGGAAAGATGCAGAAGTGCTGGCTGAAAAAATAAAACTGGAACACATTAGTATGTGTTGTATGGGAGGTTCTGGTTAGAGCTTTCTGAAGACCAGAAATCCAGTAAAGACCAGGCTCAGGAGATTTCTTCTGGGAGGAAAGACTACTTTGGCTGCTGTACTCCAGATGGTGTGTGTTATGGTTTGTCAGGCATTTTGCCTGCATTTTGCTCATGTCCAGAGACTGCCTGAGATTGAGATTAAGGCAAAAGACCAAATAATTTTTTTCTTGTATTTAGGACAAGAGCTATAGGTTGTACAGGGTCTAACTACACATAAATCAGACTCATAGTGATTCTCCTGATTCCAGCCTCCCAAACATTGGGATTACAGGCATGTGCACCACATCCAGTCTCAATTGCTGTCTCAGCATGTCCCAGAGGTGGGGTTGGCACAGCATGCCAGGATCAAATCCTTGCTGCTGTGCTCTGCCTAAGCAAGTGCTTTAGTCCACTGAGCTATCAGGTGGACCCTAAACAACATTATAGAAGAAATTATAAGTCAGTAGAATGTTGAAGCAGTGGCATGGCTACTACTGGGGGTTTAGTCAGATCTATGTTGAGAATGAAGAGCAAAGAGCCCAGAAGAAAGATTTTAAAAGTTGTGAGTTTGGCCAGAATGGAAATTCCAGTAAAGCTGCTGACTATAAAGGTAGAACAGAGATCTTGCTTGCTGACAAGGAACAGGAAATTGAAAAGATAACCTGAGGGTATCATAAGAAGAGCAAGACTCTACCATTTTCAGACTCAAAACTTCACAAGTAATGAATTGGGTTTGAGAAGAAGGCCCCAGTGCACCATGTTCCAGAATGGTGGCAATATTCCTAGACACTTACCACTACAGCCAAGAGAGGAGGAAGCCTGCCTATTGCACCCGTGGGTGGCAAGCCTTAGCCTCATCTACATGGTGCTGGCTTTAGCTCCATACAGAATGCAAGAGTTGTGGGATCAGGAAGACCCCTACCCAGACTTCAGAAGAAGGTCAGGTGGTGTGCTCCACAGGAGGCAGTGTATGCGGATCTGAGTGTGAGGCCAAAGGTGCAGTGGAAACCAAAGAAGTTTAGGGAAGCCAGAGACATAGACTGTCTGAAGAAAACTGCAAGAAGGGAGCAGAAGCGGCCCCATAGAGAAGCCATGGGACTCACAACAACCAGAAGTGCCACAGGGGCAGAGCCACCCAAATCCTTTAGAGTTCACAACTTGCTACAGATTTCTGGAACTGTGGCATTTAATGTTTGCCTTGGTGGATTTTGGACTTGCTTTGGTCTCATTCCTTTGTGTCCCCTTACTATAACTTTTGGAATGGATATATATACTGTTGAATGTTTGACGTGTTTAATGTTTTTATTTCTACAGGATCATAGTTAAGATTTTGCCTTGAACCTCAGAGGAGACTTTGGACTTGGGCTTTTCAGCAGCACTGAAACTGTTAGGACTTTGCCAACTCTTAGCGATGGGCTAAATGCCTTTTGCCAAAAACAATGTGCATGAGTCTTTGGGGGTCCAGGAGTGTAATGTTATGGCTTGTGTTTAGATGTTTCCTGAAAACATCATGTGGTCATAGGTGGAGCTTTTTCAGAGATGACTATATCTAGAATGTGTGATCAATTCATGGTACAATGCTGGGATAAGGGTGTGTGATTACCAAATCAGTCCACTGGTTTGACATCAGCCTAGTCCCAGTAGCCTAGTTAGAGTATAAATTATAATTTTTACATATTTAGATTTTCATTTCAGTTATTATGTAACTTTTTTGGCAGCACCATGGATTATTATATAACTTCAGGGCTGTTAAAGTGGTACAAAAATACTCTAATAGGGATAAGTAAGTAAAAGTACCAAGGAAAGTTGCAGTAAGAAGAGCGTATGTCAGAATTTATTAACACATTCACCCCTGGTGTTACATGCATTGCTGTCCCTGGGGTAGCCTGTATTACTGGTGACACAAACAATTCCATTAACTTTGATCAGTCTTTTCATAAATAAAATTTTAAAAAAGCTTCCAGTGGGACAGTCATGTATGTGCCCCTGGTGGCTCAAGCCACCCGACAGCCAGACATAGGAATTATAGTTTTTGTCATGAATGTGTTAAGTGAGATCATCAGAGTAGTGGTGGCAACCAACAAAGGGTACAAGGGAAAACTCTTGATCATGCTTCTCAGGAAGGTAGTCTGGTTGAATTTTAGATAAATTTTTGGCAGTGAAAGTTGAAACAATAGTGCTAAAATTCAGTCCAATTCACCAAGCTCATTCAGAGAACATCATGAGCTGTGTATTTGGATTACAGCTCCAGTCCAGGTATTTATACAAAATGGAACAAAGCAATCAACAGTAATCAGTCCATGAAAATCACAGCTTGTCTTTTGGTTTTGATTCTTGCTTAATGTTTGGAGGAAGTATTATTTATATCTGATTTAAAGATCATTACATTGTTGGTCTCATGACTTACAACATTATTTGGAACTTTCTGGATAAGAAATAAGATTTTTATCAAAAATCAAGCCATTTTCAATCTAGTTCTAGAATCTGATCAGGGTAACACCACCTCATGACCATTGTTATTAAAAACTACTGATGGATTCAAGCATGTGGTTGCCTCTTCAACTGTTTTCCATGGTCAGAGTAAAATCAGCCCTGAAATTTAAGCCATGTTTGTTCCATTCATACAGAAAAGAGAATGTGTTCTTTTATCCCAAAGCAAGTTTTCAACCTCTGTCATATGTGACTTTGTTTTGCCTTTGAATGGGAATGAGAGAAAAGATTAGATGTGATCGTACTGATGTAGCCTTGGCTTGGATTGGGGCCTGTCTGCATCAGTAATGTAACTCATCCAGTTCCTTGTCCTTAGAAGGAACTGGGTGCAGACTACATGCATTATGCTCTCTGGACTGTATCATGAGATCATTCAAAATAGACTAATCACAGCTTTGCATTTGTGTATGGACCAATCTGACCTTGGAATTAATTTCGGATCACAAAATATAGCTCTGGAGAGCAAAGCCACTGTGGAAACTCATCATCTTTTTCCATCTTATTTTGAACTCAAAGCTTCATTCAACTGTATTCCTAGCAGGAAATTATTTTCCCTCATGTAAATGTGGAGAAGTGATTAAATGACTTTCAAGGGCTGAACTACATGCAAAGAAATTACAGTGTTTGTCTTAGTTTTTTTTTTTTTTAATATATCCAACACTCACAAGTTAAGGGAGGAAAGGCTTTTTTAGCTTACCGTTTGTAGAAGTTTCAGTCTATAGTCACCTGGCTCAAAGGCAGCATGGCATCACACAGAAGAATCAGTTCATGTCACGCAGAAGGTATTCAGGCAAGCAAGCAAGAGGCAGGTCAAACATCTTTTTGTGCCTTATATTGTATCCAGGCCACCAGAACTAAGGCATTAACAAACCAATCAGCAGACTGATTTAGTACTCACCCACCCTTAATCCTAGCACCCTTAATCCTAACATTGCACCATGAATAAATCACATGCTTTAAATTCAACCACCTCTAAAATAAGCCCCCTATGTCTGCATGAGGTGTTGGGGGGACATCTAGACACAACCCTAACAGTGTTTAAAAAAATCTCTAAATAAAGGTCACATATTGTGACCAACATATCAAATGCTCACTCTCAATATTGAATATGTAAAAATAAAGTTATGCCATTCATGGCAGTAAAGTAAACATGTACAGGAGATGATACAGAGAGTGGATAATGTGCTTCGTTTAAGTGGTATATTGGTCAGGATACTCAAGAGAATCAGAACCAATAAGGTGGTGCATAAATAAATATATTTATTTTGAGGAATTGCCTCATATAACTCTGTTAATGGTAAACCCAAAATATGCAGACTGAAGCAGCAGTCTGGAGACCCTAGGAATAGCCGCGGTGCAGTGCATGTAGGGGATGTCCGCTGGCAGTGTTTCCTGCAGCTCAGCAGAGGTCACTCTTCTGTTCTATTCAGGCCTTTCACTGAGTGCCCAAGTGCATTGTGCAGCCATCTGCTGTACTCAAAGTCACTGAGTTAAATGTGACTCTCTAAAATACCCTTACAGAAACATCCAGAACAGTGTTTGAACATGTATCTGGGCACCAGGGCCCAGATAGGTTGAAACATTAACAATCCAAAGTGGGAATGGATGGCAGTGCACGTAGTGCCCACTGTAGTCTTGGCACAAGTAGGTGAAATATGAGAAGGAAGGACTTTTAGGTTTCTCCTACTAACGTGATTTTATTTTTAAAAAAAAGATTGGAGATACTGTTGGAGCTATTAAAAAGTCTGTGTAGAAGATATTTTGACACTATTTTAATTTGGTTGATTATATTTGACACCCCTATGCTGGATTTGCATTATAATATCATTGAAGAAACACAAGAGGAAAATGCAGGATCACAGAAACCTGGGTTAGTTTACATTCTTCCTGTTGTCTTTCACAAGCCACTAAAAATTACAGTTGCCTATTCTTTGAACACCTGTGATTTGGTCAGAAAAGCCAGTGTCTCCTGTCCCATGACAGAATGGAAATTTTCAGTCAGAGTAATTTTGTATTGCAGATGAAATTAAGAACCCTTCCACATTGCTTCTCAACACGTGAATTGTCCTCAGTAAAAATAAAGGAAGATGAGGTAGTGGTAGGATTTATTTAAAAGTTTAAATATTCAGACTTTTTTCTAGCTTTGATAATCAAGGTACCATATTGGTCTTCTTAAAGTTTTTGGCTCATTAAACCAATCTGTGGCTCATTAAAAAATATCATCCCATGTTAACTAGCATAATGAAAATGTATAGCATTAGATTAATGTGAATTAATAATTTGATAATGAACTTAACTCAGATATTAAGCCATTTTTCCCACTGAAAGATTGTGCACATGGGCATTTAGATTGTCTTTTTCCAGTATTATAGTGGAAGAGGTGAGGGAATATTGGCAATTTGACTCAGAAGACAGAATCTCTATACATTCATTCTACCTGAGTTCAGAAACTATTTTAGGACCAGCCAAATACCTCAGTGGATTAAAGCACCTTCAAGCAGGTGCAGGGGCCAGGGGTTTGATCCCTGGCCTGCAGTGCCAGCCCAGCCCCCAGGGTGCACTGAGATGGCAAATGAGACTGGGTGTGGTAGTGTGCACCTGTAATCCCAGCTCTTGGGAGGCTATAAACAGGAGGATCACTATGAGTCCGATCTAGTACTGAGACCTGAACACCCTGTAGATCCTTCACTAAAATACAAAAAAAAAAAAAAAAAAAAAAAAAAAGAAAGAAACTTTATTTTCTTGAAACAGAAGTTTTTAAAAAAGAATAGCAGGACATCCCATTACAAAGCTGCCTTTGAGAATGGTTGAACAATAATCGCTCAGAAAATACATAGTTTGGTGATTTAAAAAAACACTCATATTTTTCTTTTTTTCCCTCTGTATTTTAGGGAAGGATCTACATGATGTTCAGGGTCTCACTACTAGACTACACTCATAGTGATTCACCTATTTACAGCCTCCCAAGAGCTGGGATTATAGGCGTGCGCCACCACATCCACTCTCAATGCTGTCTCAGGGTACCCCAGGGGGGAGGGCTAGCACTGCAGGCCTGGGGAGTGAACCGTTGGTCCCTGCACCTGCTTGCAGACACTTTAATCCACTGAGCTATTTGGCTGGCCCTCTTTCATATTTTTCTGAATTTGTCACATATCTGTATTTTCAGAATGCATCTGCTATGCTGTTGCAGCCTGTGTGCTTTTGAATGCATCTTAAGGATGGCTATTTCTTACTGTCATCTTCTGGGCCTTTCACTGCTGATTTATGTCAATTGCATTATGTGGTATTTGGGCAATGGATTAGAGAGTAATATTGGTTGCTTAGTAATGCAATCGCTTCAAAATTCAAAGCCCGTAACAGCTTCAGGCCAGGTTCAGAAGTTCATGGACTGGGACAGATATTTGAAGACTGAATCAGAGCTTCAGTTCTGCCAACATCAGGCCACATTTGTCAAGCTTCATCTTGGGGTAAAAGCTGCTAGGACCTCCCATCCATCCGAGCCAATCACTGATAATGAAGCTGGAAGACACATGAACTATCTTTTCCAAAGAAAAACACAATTTCACCAGTTGACTGCCTTCTTTTATTTTTAGTATAATTACCAGGGGCAAACTGTCTTGTGAAATTGGTGTCTTGTGTTAATTTAGAGTCTCACAAGCTGATGAGAGGAAATTTTATTAAGAATATGTGGTTTGAAGTCGATTGGATATTATTCCTCGAGGATTTTTCTTGTGGGCTATAATGTGATTGATTATTCTGCGGTGTGCAAAGCTTGTAGCAAGAAGTGTAGCTCCAAAACCACTTCCTTACTTTCATACTTGTATTTTATTGGACTAATTCACTACACTTCTGCCACAAGCATCCTTTGCTGCAGATTTCTGCTCCATGGAAAGTTGGAAAATAGCAGCCAAGCTAGAATACCTCACCCAATCCTGGAGCTGGAACTGTGAAATCCAACTGATTTCAAAATTATTATGTGATCAACCTATGCACACTTTGATTTTTTTTCAAGGCTACATGAGATTTCCTTTCTTTTATCTTTTCAAAGGGTTCATAGCACTAGGTCTAACATCTCCAAAGGATGTTTCACGAATGCGAGAAAAAGGACTTGAAAGTTGTCTGAAGTGCAGCAAGGACCAAAGACCTGAGCTGGTCCCTTCACCTTGTTCATTCTGCCTTTCATATTCCACCGCCAGGTCTTTAAAGAATTCCTCATTGAAAGGAGGAAATGAAATATGGTAGGCTCAGGCTGACATGTTCCCTAGCCCCTTTTTCCTGAGTATTCAGAGATAGCATTTGTATTTAAGCTCTGTGAGACTTGCCCAAAATTCCAGGGACCCGATCCCTAATGAGTTATCTCTGCTGCACTTGGTGATGTGTAGTTCTGATTAGGTTGCAGCTAGTTATCCCTTCCCATTACCATCATCAGAAAATGTTGATTAAATCCCAGTGTAAATGTGATACAAAATTCATAGCAACCACACTTTATCTGAGGCTGATAACCACCTGGAAAGAAAGTGGGTATCATCATATCCCTTCCCCCTACGCCACTGTAGATGGGGAACTGACGATGAGAGGTTAAACCATGGTAAGGTTTCACAGTTAGAGGTAAGTGTATGACCGACTATGCAAGGTCCTGTGCTTTTCCTGTTTCCTGTTGTCTCCTCTTTGTTGTGGGAGGACTTTGGTAGCTGTTGAATAGAGATGTATAATCATTCTTTAGAATCCACAAGGAATTTATTTCAGAACCTCTTCAGTTTGGGGATACTGAAATTGAATGATCCTCAAGTCACTTACAGAAAAATGTCATTTGCATATAACACGTACACATACTCACATACACTTTGTCACCTGTAGGCTATTTAAATACCTAAAACAGTAAGAGTGCTGAGCAAACGATTGTTTCTCTGTATTGTTCAGGGATTCATGACAATAAAGATGTTTTATGTGTCTGGTACAAATGCGATTCAATTCCAAATATTTTCTATGTATGATTAACTGAATGTGTGCAGGTAAGACTCAGAGATTCAGAGGGCCACAAAATAAGAAAAATTCTCTGCTTTTAGTGAACTTGAGGTGTGCTTGAAGCAGGAAAAAGAGGGAAGAGTCAAAAAAGAGCTCATGGTGGGCTGTGCTAAATGCCACCTGAGGGCTTCTGAGGGTGTGTGCTGCCAGAGGGTCTGTAAAAGGAGTGATGGAAGGTCAGAACAGCAGAGGAAGCTCAGCAGAGGAGTGAGATTTGAGTTCAGTTGAAAGGCCAGTAGGTCTGAAATAAGATAGAGCAAAGCAGCCGGAGCAACAGCACCACAGCTGGGGTGTGTGAGGTACGAAGGAAGCCAAGCAGGCAAGTTTTCCGGACCCAAACAGGGCTGGAATAGCAGCATAGTGATACGGCTAGAAAAGATAGCAATGCCCATTTTTCAGTTTTATCCACTATATAATATGAAAACATAAAAGGCTCTCTACAGAAGAAGTTTTATGTGTTTAATTGATTCAAGATTTGGTGATCTCAAGCAGGGGAGCAATAAGTTAGTGCAGTTCATAAAGAAAAGATAATGAAAATGAAGGAATGAATGACCGAGTGGTATAGAGGAACCTTTTACAGGATTTTGAGAGGAAACACAAAATTATAGAGATCATGTAATTTATTGTTTAATCTATAGCATCTCTCAGGGCACATGTTGTTGTTGTTGCTTTCAGTACCAGGGATTGAACTCAGGACCTTGTATTTGCCAGGCAGTACTTACGAGCTCTATCCCCAGCAGGCAGATGTTTTATTGGTCTGGATGCCAGGAAAACAACTGCAGACTAAAAACACCCAAGGCAAACTGGATATGCAATTGTGTGGCAGAGGCTTGAGACTGGAACAAATGTGGTGTCACAGATGAAACAAAAGCCACAAAAGAAACTTTAGTCTGTGAAAAAGTTAGTGATCTGGATTTTAAACTTTGAGGAGGCAGTTGGATATAGAGTATAGATTCCCAGGCAAAGGTTAGGAACACGCAAAAGCTGTCTGTATATCTTCTGATTTCATCTTTCACCCTCTTTTAATTCTTTGACTTTGAGGCAGACATTCTTTTAAAGAGAGAAAGGTAAGGAGCGGCAGCTTCTTCCTGGTGTTGAAAACATGCCACAACATAATCTTTTGTTCTAGAAACTTGAGTCCGGCTGTATTGTTGGGAATTTGTCGCCATTGCCAGAGTTTGGCTTGTAAAAGCAAGCACAAATTTCCTACATTGAAGGGATAATTTTTCTTCTAAATGGCTTCAGACTGTTCAGTTTTAGATCATTGACCATCAGGTTCTTAGAAGTTGAGATTTTCAGAAGAAAAAAAGTAGAACTGGAAAGGTGTGTATGAGCATGGGAACTAAGCTATCATCTGTGATTTAATTGTAAACCAAAAAGGATTTGGCTATTTGCTATGACTTGCCTTGGGACTCCTCAGAGGTGAGATAATTAAACCAAAATATACTCAAGTCATTGATATTATAGAACATAATTTTCATGATTAAAATGTCATTTAGGTTTCTGTTTGACATTTTAGTTGATGTATGTGGTACTTTGCAGGCATTAAAAAAAGCTTTATCAATGCCATGTGTAAGAGCTTCCAAATAGATGAGCCACTTATTACAAGAGGTTAGTACAGGGCTGACAGCTTCAAGCTAACAAAATGATCTTGGGCCAGACCCACATTTGCCAAGGCAGGGGAAGAGATGTACCATTTTTTAACCCATCCTAGATTCATGTCTGAAACCTCTAAAACAATAGATTAACAACAAAAAAAAATCATAGATAAGAAAATGAAAACCCAAAGAACTGGTGAAACTTGTGTACTGGTTTGCTAGTCTGTTGAAGGGTAAGAAATACTATAGGACAAAGGGTGTGATCTAGTGGTAATAAACTGAGAATGTAATGAGGCCTATTTCTTCAGATTCTCCTTGGCATCTTGTGTCTTGAGTGCCTTTCTTCTGGGAGTAAGGAGGGCACCTCTCCCCTGATAGTCTCATGACTCACGTAGAAGTTAATTGACCCTTCCCAGGTTTTATGACCTGTTTCAGTGGAGGAGATAGACAACATAAAGATGAATTTTTCTGTTTCTATTTTTCTCAAATGCCAACATACCATATTTGGGGGTAGTATTCCTAAATCACATCCCCAAGGAGGGGGATTATTCTTTGTCCCATCATGAAACCTTCCCACCAGGAAACCTGGGGCAGTTGCCTCCCATCAGAGAAATTTAAAGATGGCACCCTAATTATAGTCCCCAGGCCTACTTTGTAGACATTGTGTATGAGAGAATCCATAGAATTTGAGTAACTTGGTTCAAATAGCAGAAATTTCTCTTAGCATTGAACATCTATTTAAAAACCAACGAAGCACAAGAACATATGAAGTCTTACATAGAGTTCAAAATAAGCTTGGAAACGATCCTACCTGGCTTATCAAGAATGTTCCCTAAGTGTAGACAACAGCACAGCGGCCCACAGTTGCTGTGAATATCTGTGCCCCAAGTACAGAAAGAGTTTCACTTCACCAGGAACAGCGATTTCTGGGTATAAAATGAGTTCAAAGAAAGGTAAATACCTGTGGTTGGGATTGAGCAGAAGTAGACTTGGGGTAAAGAGGGAAGCTGAGGATGTCTCAGCAGAAGACAAAGGGACGAGGAGAGGCAGGAGAAAGCAGGGTGAGTTGGGGGTTCAAGGAACCAAACGGAATAGATGTTCCAGATACCAAAGAACACCTCAGCAAGGGAGACTAGGGTCTGAAGTCCTTCTGGCAATCTAGGGGCTTCTTGCAGAATGCTAGCAATATTTTCACATCATGCAGGCGTGAAAGGTGCTTTCTCTTTTAATAAGAAAAGTGGACATTCCCTTTCCTGTCTGTCCCCACATTCTTCTTGTTGTATCCTTGGGTCCTGCATCCACAGAGTAGAAAAAAACTGAATATGTACTGGACATGTACAGATTCGTTTCTTTCCTTTTCTTTTCTTTTTATTTGTGGAACCGGGGATTGAATTCAGGTTGCACTTGCCTGGGAAGTGCTTATTCCACTGAGCCATCTCCTTGGCCCCCAGATTCATTTCTCATTCCCTAAACAATGTATTCTAATGTAACTTACATAGATTTTACATTGTACATACGAAGCAATATAAATAATCTACAGATGATAAAATATATAGGAGATTGATGTAGATCCTATGCACATGTTATGCCCTTTTATACAAGAGACTTGAGCATGCTTGGATTTTGGTATCCTCTAAAGATCCCGAAGCCAATCCTCTCTAGATTCTAAGAGACAATGGTTTTAAAATATGTGATTACATTTAAATTTCTTTGCCACCCAAAATAGTCTCTGGCCATGATTTACTGATAGAACAGTGCAGCTCTGGAAAATCTTAGTCTACCTTTAAAAGCCCCACAAGAGCAGGATATGGAAAGAATTACTTCAGAGTATAAAGTGATGGCTGTGGAATACTCGAGATACAGCTTACAAACAGGTGCCATAAATGCAGCATTAAAAATGTTGCTTACCTGTTCACAAATATTTCAATGTATATTTTGCTGTTTAGTGTTAAGATAGATTATACTCCACAACTCAACCTGCTTTTATATCCCTGGGGTTAATTAGGACATAGTTTAAATAGAAAGATGTTGTTGGGAACTAAGGTCTACAATTGCAAATACATTTTCTGTGCTTATTAAGTCTCTCTATAATATGCTACCATGGATATAATTTTCATATTTGTATAGATACATAAAATGTAATTAAGACTGACTGCTTTAGAGTTGTGCTTTCTAAAAAAATCAATTCTTAGTATTTCATATCAGTTTTTTAACACTGAAGATTATTTTCTTGCCAATAATATTGGAGTACATCTGTAATCTCAACACTTACCATGCTGAGGCAGGAGGATCCTGAGGTTAAGTCCAGCCTGCGCAACTTAAAGAGACCTTGTCTCAAAACAAATCTTTAAAAGACTGTTTTCTTCACAGGTGAAAAATCTGAGGAAAAATCTCTGTAAGATTCATGCTTTGGACTTGCAAAATATGGGTATTTTACAGAAATTAAATTAACAAGATTTTTCTTGTTGCACAGATGTAAAAAATTTGCAGAGGGGAAAATGGCGCAGTAGGCTTTGAAAACAGGGACTGTGTAGCCATGCCCATTGTCCTCCCCATCAACCGTAGGAGAGTCTGCAAAGCTGCTAACTTCATTTTCTGGGTATCTATATTCCCATGGCAGAGGATGGCATGTGGGGGCAGCACGGGCACGTCAGGTCTGAGGGAGCTTTGAGCCCCAGAGTTTGCTTCCCTGACGGCATGCACTGATGACGCCACGTGGAGCTGATCTCCTGAAAGGCTCTGGGTTGTTGCCATTTCCTTATGGCAAATGAATAATGAATGAGTTGTGGGTGAAGGCTAAATGGTTCAAGATACAATCAGAAGCTCTTTGCAGCCTGGGTGAGGCTCCTTGGCCATCTCGGTGGAGACTGCTATTTGTCAGGTCCCACTGGTGTTTCAGAAGGCAGTGAGGAGTACCAAGTTTCTGCACCTTCAGGTTAGCTGTTGAAAAATAAATGCAAGGAACACAGACTGGGACAGAACGAGAGCAGAGAGACGCCATCTGTGTGCAGCAGGGAGCTGTTAGGCTTATCTTTGGAGGTTTTTAGAAATGGTCAATACAGTTACTATTAAACTGGAAGATTTCAATAAATATTGGCTTATCCTCCCTGCCCATCACATCAAAAGCAAGCTGACCCGTAGGCCACATTGTGGGCGAGTGCTCAGTCTTTTGTGCAGGTGGCTCCCTGCTTCCAGGGGGTTGTGATGGCTGGCAATGATGTGGAGCGAGCAGAGAGCAGCTGGCTGCACAGCAGTGGTACAAAGTGGGCACCCTGGTGTCACCCAGGCATCAGAGACACAGTGTGGCCAATAGCCTGGGCATGTGGGCCCCGCTGTGGGAGCTGGTATCATCCTGCTGTTTTGCCAGCAGGAAGGTAGATTGCTCTGTTAAGCCTGGTGGCAGGACACTCTGTCACCCGGGGGAGGTAGCAACCCAGGGAAGGGCTGGCTGGTCCAGCCTCAGGACTGAGCTAGTGAGCTAGTGAAAGAGACATGGCAGGAACACCCAAAAGTGGGGCCTGAGCTGGTCCCGAGGTTGACCAAGCTGCCATCACCACACTGTGTGCTGTCCCAAACCAGGGAACAGTGGTCCATGCTCTAGTGATGCGGATGAGGGAAACAGTGCAGACACCTGATGATTAAAGCTCTAGAAATGCTTGGACTTCAGAAATACACTAGGAAATCAAGTTCTCCCTGTAGCTGCTGCGCTTCGAATCATAAAGTACTGGATACAAATAACTGTGGTGACCAGTTCCCACATATAATTATGGGAAAAAAATAAAATTAAAGGTAAATCATGGGAAAAAATAAAGTATTGGAATGCTGAAAAGCTGAAGGAAAAGAAGCGAGTTTTATAGAGTTGACATTGCCATGACTGAAGAGTCCCCACCACACTCACGGCTGGTTGGGGGCTAGAGGCAGTGATGATTTGTGTCTTCCATGGTGGTGTGACAGGTTGGGGCAACTGGCTGCCCTTGTGAAGCTACCATGAATATTTAATTCTAAACCAGTCTCCAGCTCTATCTAACATGGTGCTCTGCCCTTTCTCTGCTCAGTAAGTGAGCACACAGGGAAAAGAAAATAATTTTAATATTTTTCTACACATATAATTAGGAAAACATAGCTGTTATAACAGTATTAAAGTTTCTCTGTGGTAAGGGAAATGCCTTTAATATACTATTGCATTGACTTTCTTGCAACAACAGAGCTTTGGCCCTCCTGTCTCTCCCCTTTGTTCTGCAGAGCCTGGTCTGACCTTCATGACCCAGGTCCTCAACAGGTGTCCATGCACCCCTGCCAGCTAGTTCACAGCTTGGGAAGCCCAGGTATATCTCTGCTTACAATTGTAGCCTGCACATGGAGGAACCTGGGGCTGGCTGCCAAGATCACCCCATCAGGGTTTGTATCCTGCAGCCTCCACCTGTACCTACAAAATCAACCATTGAAAAGCTGCCAGTGATCAGCACAAGGAGCCATCTCCAGAAAGCAGTGCAATTTGGATTATGGAAAGTGTTGTGGTTATGAAAGAGCTAATCAGTTCTACATTTCTTAGTATGCACTGCTGATTTTCACATTACCTAGCTGGTATTTAGATTTAGTTAAAGGCATATGGATAGCCAGGTTTGATGGTGAATATTTGTATTCCCAGCTACTGGGGAGGCTGAGGAACAAGGATTGTAAGTTCCAGGCCAGCCTGGGCAACTTAGAACTTGTATTAAAAATAAAAGTTGGGGGTACAACCTAGCAATATGGCACCACTGCTGTGGTACCTCGATCCTCAGTACCACACCAAGAAAAGAATAAATCAGAATCACGAACTAATCAAGAAACTATAGAGACAAGCCAAGGCACAGTACTAAAAGGGAAATGCACACCAGTTGAAGACGTGATGGGAATGACGTGTACTCGCTGCAAGGCTCAGGCTGCCGGCATCCATTTGCTGGGTAGGATCAGGACTAAGCCCTGCACCTCCCAGCTGTCCCTGCCTCTTCTGCAAAGCAAAGACTGTGTGTCATCTCTGTTCCGAATGAGGTTGGACGTCACGATCTCTGTATCTTCTCAAGCTCTATTGTGATGATTAGTTGCATTTCCACTTTTCCTTTAATACAGAGTTGTACCTTCTAAGGATGACTATACTCCACTGAATTGGGATTTCTTGCTTCTGCACTATCTACTACTTCCACTGAAAGGCATTTCATAAGGGAAGCAAGTATCACTTATAGAATAAACCCTTGTTACTCCGCTGGCGGACATCACCCTCACAGAGGGAAGACAGAGTGGACACAGCGGCCCCTCTCTGCTGGCCTCTCCTGACCCTACAGCCACATCCCACATCCCTACAGGTCCAAGGCCTCGCCTTGCAGTGCCACCACAGAAGAAAGGACATCACCATCATGTCACTACTGACAGTACCTTGAAAGTGGTCTGCTGCCATTTAGCCTTTGCTACTGACAAAATAAACAGCAGCCTGCATCATTCACAGCCTCGTCTACTTTCCTGGGATTTATCTCTGCTTCATTTATCATTTCCCAAGTATTCTTCTCTTGTTTTGTATTTTAAGTGCTGCTCTTCCTTCCTTCCCTTCCTTCCCTCCTTCCTTCCTTCCTTCCTTCCTTCCTTCCTTCCTTCCTTCCTTCCTTCCTTCCTTCCTTCCTCCCTTCCCTTTTCAATTTTTGATACAGAGAACAGGAATCAGTGGCAAATTTTCTAAAGGGATTACCAGTGCCACAAGAGCTATTGTTCATCATCATAACTTGTGAGTCCCTAGACATGCTACTCCCCTTGGTAGGAGGCATTGTTCTTGGGAGAAAGGGCTCCATGGCTTTCCACACCTCCAGGAAGACCAAGGGCAGGGAAGTGTGTGTGACAGGGAAATCAGCTGGCAGCAGTGCCCGTCCACATCCAGAAAGATTTCCAGATTTCCCTAATTGCTGTTTTTATTCACATTACTTCTATTTTAAGTGCACACACTCACATGTGGATTGACAAGTACCAGCCTCAATAATGGCTGTGTCTGTCTGTGGTGCCTGCAAATGCTCGTTTCCATGGTGATGAGAGGCACCATAGAGACAAGATTATGGTGCTTCTGAGACCAGGGACTAGGACACAGCCACAGGAGGAGATCCATCTCTCTCTCTCTCTCTCTCTTTCTCTCTCTCTCTCTCTCCCCCACCCTCCTGCCATCCCTCCCATGTGTGTGTGTGTGTGTGTGTGTGTGTGTGTGTGTGTGTGTGTGTGTGTGTTGGGGGACAGAGTGACTGTAGACTGCAGGTACCAAGGTAAGGAAGGGAGTGAGGAGGTGAGAAGGAAGTGAGCAGCATTAACTGGAAGAAAAACCTTGCAGCAAGTGCAGAGGGATGCTGTCCAGGTTAGGAGAAATCTACAAAATCAGCCAGAGGGAATACGACCACAGACAGGGAAAGGGCAAACAGAAACCTCTCTGCAGAACATTTTCCTCTCCTCAAGGTTTATGGTGGTCGAGTCATCTCACATAAAGACAGCAAGGAGAGAATTTAGCACACTGTTCTGACTTTGTTGCAGGCTTCCAAGAAGTGTGAAAACAACCTGTCATGTAGGCTCTGCTCCATCTCCCCCCAAGGTGTATAACACCCAAGGTTATAACATGAAATGTCAGCTCGACTGAGTGAAGGATGTGAAGCAAGTGGTTACCTAGTCTAGGGCAGTGATGGGGAAGTCTTTAAAAATGATACAAACAGCATGTGTGCCACAGGCTCGTCACCATTGTTCTAGACTGTAGGTTTTTTCAGAGACTTGGATAGGAGCCCAAAAAAGTCAATTATATGGTATTCACTCACTTTTACTCAATGGCTGAAGCAGTATCTTCAGCTAAAGAGACCCAACCATAGGATCAGTGACCACAGGAACTTTCTGAAGTTTGATTGTAAAAATTGTAGGTTCCTTGATTCCAGATTTAGCCTTTATTGACAAGGTCCTGTATGGAAGAAGTTTCCATATAGGCTAGCCTATGCTGCAAGTGGTATCAGGTAGCTGGCTGTTTTACAGACTCAGAAACTCAGACATATTGAACAATTTGCCCAGTGAACAAGGTCAAGTCAAACCCAGATTTCCCAATTCATGAACGTCTCTTATATTCACTAGTCCTGTTTTTTAAAAGTGCAGTCTTTCACTTCCTAATGTAAGGATTTAGGTGAATAATTCTACACTGGACACAATTTACTCATGAATTTGGTAATAATAGTAATAGAGGAATTAAAGTATGATAAGCAGGCCCAGCATGAGTTTGGCTATTGCTGGCTCCTTACACAAGTTTACCTTCTAAAAATTAACTCTCTTGGTTTTAGAAAAAAAATGGCTCTTGAGAAGAGATCTTTCTGGGCATCTCTTGACTTTTTAAGAGTTCTGGGCCCTACAGGAAGAGTAATAATAGATAAAGTAGAGGAAAAGGAAATTCACTCAGACAAATGGACTTTTAAAACTTGGCAATCCTTTCTGTCTCCCAAAAGAATGTGACTTGGAAATCAGTCTGAAGTCTGTGCATAGTCAGATCCTAAATCTGAAGGCCAAGAGGGAAGCACTCGCTTGAGTTGTTCTTGATAATATATTTGTTGTGCTTTTTGTTAGTGTCCACAGTGTGCTCTCATTCCATGCCCATTCTGGCTTTAGAAATCACTGGTACTTTATGAATGCTGACTGTAAGGGCCCTGGCCCCTGCCAAGCCTCCTTCCTCCTTTCGGGCCCAGCATCCTTCCAGGTGGTGTGATGGGCTGTAAAGGATCCACGTTCCTATCAGCGATACTCACAATAGCCAAAAGATGGAAGCAACCCAAGTTCCCAGCAGCATAATAGACACACCAACTGTAGTATATCTATATAATGGAATATTATTCTGTCTTGTGTGTGTGTGTGTGTGTGTGTGTGTGTGTGTGTTTGTTTAGTATAGAGTCTTCAGGGTCTTACTACATCAATTGGACTCCTAGTGATCCTCCTGTTTTCAGACTCCCAATTGCTGGGATTACAGGCACACGCCACCACACCCAGTCTCAGTCACCTTCTCAGTGCACCCCAGGGGTGGGGCTGGCACAGCATGCCAGGGATTGAACCCCAGCCACTGCGCTCTGCCTAAGCAGGCGCTTTAGTCCACTGAACTATCTGGCTGGCCCTTATTCAGTCTATAAAGTAAAGCACACAGACAATTCTTAGAGCAACACAACCACTTCCATGGCCCCCTCATGTTGGGTGCATGCCATAAATGTGTTCATGCCTGAAGAATGTGCAACTCCGAGGAACCAACGTATGCCACTGGCCCAGAGCAATAATGAGATGTCACCATAGGTTCACCAGGTGTAGCAGGTGTCCAACTGCGGCAGGGGTGCTGACAATGGGAAAGATTACATTAGGACAGAAGATTTCTGTATCTCATGCTCAAATTTGCCATGAACCTAAAACCTGATCTGAGAAATAGTCTTTTGTTTAAAGGTAAAGAAACCCTATCCTATGTGGATGAGCCTTGAGGATGTTATGCCTGCGAGGAGCTGATGCTAAGACCACAGACTCCACATAAATACAGCAATGTGCTGTACCTCAAATAATCAATCACAGAAATAGAAAGTAGCATAGTGCTTGCCAGGGGTCAGGGGAAGAACGAGAAGCTTAGGAGTTGGTGCTTAAGGGAACCGATTTGTACAAGATGAACAGCGTGCCAGGGACTGGTTGTGGCAGTGGCTGCACAACAACATGAGTGTATTTAATGTCATTAAGCAGAATAACTAAAATATGCATATTTTACAACAGTATGAAAAACCAAGAGTTCTGTCTACAGACAAGAGCCCACATTTCCACTAGCAAACTTGAGGTTGGCATATGCTTTTCTCGGAGATAAGAAAGAACCAGTGTGCTCAGACCCAGCTGGCGTCATGCTGGAGCTGCTCCAGGAATCCTTCATGGTCAGTGCGAGAGGAGCCGGGCGCCTGCATGTGGCTGGCTCTGCAGACAAAGATCATTTTCAGTACTTACTGCAGGGTAACCCTCTGCAAAAGCTTGCTGCTCTCCAGCTGTTAGACTTGAATGAGGTAAATGACCATGGCTGGCCTTCTGCCGCTGGGAGTTGCTCCCCATGAATCATCACCACTTGACCGAGGAGCCAACTCAGCATCTTTTAGAAGAAAGAAACCTCTAGTTTGTTCCCTTTTGGCTAAAAGTGCTGTGAGTCAGTACTTTGGCACTGAGAGTGGAAATCAGTGAGAAATGTGTGGGCCTCTGGGGATGTCATGGGGGAAGACAGCTCTGGGGACAATAGCACTCATGGGTTGGCAGTCATGCCTCCGCTCAGCAGTGATTCTGAGGGTTGTTGAATAGCTTTCTGCCCTCACCCTGCCTGAGGTTTTTCTTTCTGGTCCTCTGATGCTGAGCCCCTGTGGATGCCTGCAGCTGACTCCTCTGTGACCGATGCTGATTCACAGGCCCTTCCTCCGGTCTCCTGGTCACGCATCATGCATCCATCCAGGGTGGCGGGACAGGTGCTTGGCACATGCTCACTATGCAGCCCTGTCAGGGGCAAAGTGGGCCCCTAACTGGACAGTCCTCATCCAGACCCCAAATCTGGCCTCATCACTTAGTGGAGAACCACAGGAGATGGGGCTCTGTGGAAAAAGATGAGAGGTCCCTAAAACTCCATTTTAAAAATGAACACTCATGATTTCTATTCAAGAAAGATAGTGTTTTAGGGATTAGAAATGACAATACAGGTAAAGCGTTCAGCACTTCAGCTGGCACTCCCAAGTGATCTTTCTTGCTCCAGTATTACGAGTCATTGGTGTGCATCATGTTCGAGAATTAACCTGAGTTTACAACCCTTTTAAAATACAGTTCCATTATTCTGACAATTCATGACATTATCATTCCTGTAACCTTTTTGCTTGAAATGGGCTTTTAAGGGAGGGGAGCCTGATTTTCCTGAGATTCTAGTGCCCCCGTATGGAAAAATGTGGTATTACATACTGATTGAACATTTAAAATTTATTGAAATGGCAAGCTATGCCGCTGCACAGCATTTCTGTCCCTTGATTACAATGCGTTTAAAGCAGTAGGAATAAAAATCTGATTATAAAAGTAGTTCATGTAAGACACTGTGTGAAAAGAGGGAGTACTGAGTTACACAGGGCAGAAAATCTTTTTTTTTTTTTTTTTTTAACTGGGGTTCAAACTCAAAACCTTGTACTTACCGGTCAGGTGCTGTGCCTCTGAGCTGTGTCTCCAACTCCAAACAATCAATTTTTAAATGAGCAAGTGTTTGCTTCATGTATCATTGATATCATGTCAAAACAAAGACACACTTAAAACTGACACCAGCTTGTAAGGAATCACAAATGATTAAGGTGTCCTTCGAGTGCAGTGCCTTCTGCTTTGTATCATCTACCTAGTCTGGCAATGGATGTGGCATTGGGACACTCACAGAGCACTGGTTGAGAGCTGTGCCCAGAGAGAAGCAGGTTGTCCCATTGTCCAGCCTTGTTTCTGAGCTCTTCCTTTCCACATTGATTTTTTCTTGTGGGAAAAAAATCAGCAGTTTCTTGCCATTTTCTTACCCTTGTCACCTTATCTGGGAATGAAGTTAGTCCTTCAGCAAGACATTTCATTGCGGACCTACTGTCACCACTGACGTGTGGCCCGGTGCTGGTGAGCCGCCCTGCCCTACCCCATGCCTTGTTCTCTTCAGTCTCTTCCTCCGGGTGCGCCAACACCGTCCCTGACTATGGGCATTCACAGAGGTCTCCTCACTCTGGTTGCTCAGGATAGCCTGGGGAATACAGGAGGCTGCCAGGACTCACCTGGCAATCAGTGTGGAATGCCTGCACTCCTGTGCTTTAGCCAGAAAGTACTGCTCAAGGCAGAGTGCTGCATTCCTTGACCAAAAGCATAGCTCTTCAGTAGGGAGTCCCTGGACCCACGAACTCATCACCCGCTCCTAGGTGACTCACATGGGGTGATCTCTGGTGGCTGAAGTGCCCTTCCCTCCCACCTCCCCTGCAGGTGGCTGCTAGCTGCCTGATCTGCTCAGATGCCACCAAGCGAGTGCCCTGACCTTGCCTTTATAAAGCTCATGGCTCCGCATTCCATTTATTGATGTGCATACAGTGATGGGTATGATGCCTTTCAGAGCACTGGTTCTCAACCACAGTTAGTTATATACAGGTCTTTGGTCATATGATATTTATGACTACAGCTTCCGGGTCAGACTAGTGGGGTCAGTCTACCTTTAGAGGCCCTATAAAAATGTTTTCCTCATTCCCCACCCCACCCCCCATAGCAGCCTGTGGAAATAGCAGCTTCTGGCTGAAAGAGGAGGATTAGCTGAAGTTCCTAGCATGGTGCTTGTTGTTTTGGCCTATAAGGGCTAATATAGCACAGGACCACAGACTGGGGAATTCAAACAACAGAAATTTATTTCCTCATATTTCTAGAGGGTAGAAGTTCAAATTCAATGTGTCGGCAGGCTGAGGGCTTTTTTTTTTTAAGGTCTCTCTATGACTTGTAGATGGACATGTTCCCCCTATATCCTTACATACACAATCTTTTCTCCATGTGTTTCATTTATATTGAATTACAGCTCCCCTGAAGGCCGCTTATTAATGTAACTACTGCTGACCCTGAATACAGTGAAATTCTAACAGGAATATGAAAATCAGGGAAAAAAATCCGTAATCCCCAGCATGAAATAAATACTCAATAAATGTTATCTACTTTCTTATGAACAGTTATTCTAAACTTTTGTTATTGCTTTTTTCTATTTTTATCTGCTACTTACTATGTAAGGTTTCTCCCCATTTCACACAGAAAAATGAGTCGTCAACACATAAGCTACCCATCTCCTGGCTTCATCCCCTCCATCTGCCTCCATCACCGCTTCCCTTCCAGTGTCAGAGGAAGGGGCTCCTGTGCTCCTGCTGTAGGCCAGACCTTACTCCTCAGTGCTCATGTCCCTCTCTCCTCCAGGACACCAGTGGGTCGTGGCTCCTTCTTCTTGGATCTTCAGTTTCTTTCTTAACTTCTGAGCAGCCTCAGAGGCCTCCTTCACATACATGTGTACTTCCTTGTCCCTGCCTATTCTGTCTGCTGAGCTATCTTTCCTCTGTCATCTAAGTTTTTGAAACAAAATCCTACATTCTGTTCTGTCCTTCTCCTTCATTTGCTGCTTAAGCTCTCTGCCAGGCACTGAACTGGGAATGAGATGCACAGCTGGGCACAGTGGTATTTGTTTGTGGTCCCAAAGTCAGGGAGAAATCATCTCACTTTGATACAATGAAGATAGATCTTGCCAGGGAAAGGTGCAGTGAACCTTATGGGACAGTATAGAAGCATCTGGCCCAAGCAGTGAGCTGACAGAGCCACTGAGAGAGCTGCCTAAGAGGGGCCCTGGGCCAGCTCCTGAGGGATTACCTGGGCCATGAGTACATGGGGTAGGGGTTCATCCTGGCCAGGGCCAAGCAGATGGGCCTGGGCTCCTCAGAAAAAGTAGTGTTTTCTTTCTTCCCATTTTCTGGCTGTCCTTGGATTGTGGCATCCCATTGAAAGGATTCCATGGGATCTACTCTACCAAACTGAATAACAGGAAGGAAACTTTACATCCTTTACCCAACTGACCAGGTCCCCTGGCATCTCTCATCCCTTGGCCCCACCCTTGCCTGGTTGTCTACATCTCTTCTCATATTTTCCCTGTATATTATTTATGGAAGTCTTTCTGCTGTGAGTTCCAGAATGTTCTGGAAACTTCCAGGCAAGTTGATTGATGGGGATACAACCAAAAGACAGGAGGCAGAGTGGGCATTGGAAGGCAAGAACAGTAACGCATCTGTTTGTGGTACTCAGTTTGGGCACTGCCACCTTTGTGACTGATGATGTTGAGATGACAGAGGAGAAAAGAGAGAAAGGTCCAGGGTCCAAGGACTACAGGAGCCACAATAGCTCATGAGATCAGCCTCCCTTTTCTCCATTTGTCACACGAGACTAGGCCCGAAGTTCCCTTGCTTTTATACTCTGGCTGCCTGTTGCACCCAATATTTGCTACTGCTTCCTTCCTATTATGTTTTAATGATCCCAGGGCTCCATGCCACATTTCCTCTCTCTTCTGTGTATTTGGTGACCTCCAGGGACTCCACGGTAGGAGTCCAAGACAGGATGCTGTTACCGGGCTTTCAAAAACTTTTTAATGCAGTCTCACCATTAATTAGTAAATATTTATTAACCATTATGTATATGGCTTAGAGGTAGTGAGCACTTTAAGCACCTAGTAAGAGATCAGTACCATGTGTTAAGTGGTTGAGTAATTTGGATGACTGAGAGGAGAATCTGCTTCAACTGTTTGGTATCTACACAACAGACCCATGAGGCAGAAGGAGAAGGAGCGGCATGTCCAGGTTGGGTTCTGGCTCGGGTTCAGCAGGGCTGGTGCTGAGCCAGACAGAGGGCGAGAATGTGGAAGCCATAGAGCGGTGGGCGGGGAGCTGCCAGCTCAGCCTGTGGCTGCCAGCCTGAGTATGAGAACCTTTACAGACCACGGCTGGAAAAGGAGATGCTCTGGGGAGTGCAGGCGGTGAGGAATGAGGTCTGGATCCAGAAAGGAAGTCCCAGGTGAGAATATGATTAATTGGTGGAAAACAGTAGTGGTTTATAACGTGAGCCCTGTCCCTACACCAGACAGAACCACAGCACAGGGGTGAAATTTCATCCTGGTGTTGTACTGGCAGCACTAGAGCCCAGCACTGGGCCCTAAGGGGCCTTAGTTACAGCTTTGTAAGAGCAGGTCGTGTCTTCTCAGATCTCATACTCTCTCCACAGGGCTTCAGTGAGCTTCAGAGCCTCAGCTTTGGCACCAAGTTGTTCAGCATCTAAGAAAAGAGAGAGAGAGAGAGAGGTGTAAATAAGGAGCTCCTATCTGGGATCCAGGGTCCTCTCAAGTTACACCGAGCTTCATCAATCACTCTCCGCCCACCTCATTGCAAAAATTGTCTAAAATAATCATATCTGTATAGCAGATTGCTCTGCTACAGCACAATCAAGAGTGGAAAAGGATCCATTATGTAACTGGTTGGTTGAGCTTTGTGATGATGACTTGTTTTTCTTTTCTTTTTTTTTTTTAACTGAGGATCTGGTCTTGGTTGTCAAGCATCTTACCTTAGTTTTCTCTGCAGCTGTCAAATCCTTTTCATGGGAGGCTCCTGCCCTGGCCTCTGATGTGCAAGGTCCGTGAAGTGTTCTCTCTGTCCTTGCCCTGCTCTGGGTGTAGACTGATGCTGGAGCTGAACATTTTGGACATTGAAATAAGAGGATCCTTAGGGACTGATTCTCCCTTAGCCTAAATATCTGTCAAATCAGAAAATATGACCCTGAATCAGATTAATATGCAGAATCAATATGTGTCAGTAAAACCATAATAAAAAGTAAACCTTATAAAAAGGAAAGAATATCTCTAAAATAACTACATTTAGTCCTTTGATAAAAGATTAAAATTAAGATTGGTTAGGAAAATACTACCTTTCAAAAGATGTAAATGCACTGGAGGGCTGAAATGGTGAAGGGTCTCACCTAGGGGAAAGCAGGTGACTTTAATTTGATCGCATTCCTCATTATTATTTATGGCTAGATCTATGGGAAAACAAGGGGAGGTTTTATTTTTTTAATTTCAGTAAAGATTAGCAAGTCCTAGGAGAGCTCCAGCTAGGGAGAAAAGATGGAAGGAAGAAAGGAAGTTCAGCCTTGTCTTGATCCTTTAATGGAAAAGAGCAAAGATAATTAGTTCAGATGGTGGGTGATGCCTTCCACAATATTCTAGTCATAACAAAATACCAAAGAGTGGGTGCATCATAAACTACAGAATTTACTGCTCCCACTTTTAGAGGCTGAGCAGTTCAAGGTCTAGGTCCTGGTGGAGTTGAGGTTGGTGGGAGAACTATTTCCTGGCTCATAGGGGCACTTCCCTGCTATGCCCTCACATGGTAAAAGAGCAAAGCAGCACTCTCAGCCTCTTTACTAAGGGCCATGACCCATTCACAAAGACTTCCCCTTCATAACTGAATCAGTTCCCAAGATCCCATCTCTTAAAGCTATCGTATTAGGGACTAGGGTTGACCTTTGAATGAGGGGGAGGGAATATTCGAGCAAATAATAGGAAACCACTAAATCAGTTATCAGTGCTCAGCTGACAACTGGGTAAGTGTGTGTTGTGTCAGGAGAGTGCTCTTCCGCACTCCAGAGGACTCCAAGGAGGACATGCGCCACCCTGCACGTTCTGTAGGTGAGCTTATGAGGGAAGCTGTGACAACACATCAAAAACCAGTGTTCAATCATTAGAAATGCATTCTCTCACAGTTCTGCAGGCTGGAAGTCCAACATCAAGGTGTCAGTAGGGGCACACTTCCTCCACAGGTCCCAGAGGAGAATCATTCCTCGCCTCGCCTAGCTCCTGGTGGCTCGCAGTGTTTCTTGGTTGTGGTCACATCAGTAATACTCCTGTCTCTGTCTCCATCTCCACACTGCTTTCACCTTTCTGTCTTCTTTTTCTCTCTTGCAAGGACCTTTGTCAATGGATTTAGGACAACATGCTTAATCCAGGATGATGTCACCTCAAGATCCTTAACTATTTCCAAATAAAGACACATCCAAAGATGCCAGTGGACAGGACATGGACATATTTTTGGGGAGGCATTATTTAATCCCTGTTCTACTTATAGAGTCATGACTTCAAACACTTCATATCACACATCCCAACTAGGCTTATTATATTAAGAAATAAATATAATATTTATTATATTTATAATATATTTATTTATATATTTATTATATTATAATTTATTATATTATAAATATAATATAATAAATTATATTATTATTTATAATAATATAATTATTATTATAGGGAGAAATAAATAATCCCTGAGGTCCTGAGCACTCACTACACAATATGGTAACTACTCCAACTTCCAAAACAGTGTTTATTAGTCAATGTGTGGTTTTAACTTCTTACTTGTCAGACCCAGGGAAAGTTACATAAGACAGTTTGATTTGTCTTTGAGCTATAGCATGTTGGTGTTTTTACTTCTTGATTGATTAAACAGGATAAAGTTGAGAAAAAGTCGTGGCTTGAGAGACATAGTAACAGTCCTCAGAACGCTTTCTGCAATGTGCAGGTGTCCTCTATATATAATCTGGATGAGGCGCTGTTTCCACCTGGCTTCGTTCTTGTTTTGCTTTGTTTGTTCTTATAAAGGCATATTGAGAATTTATAATCTACCAGAAGAATTATTTGTAAAAGAAAAAAGAGTGCAGAAGTCAGTCCTGTCTTCCATCCCCTAAAATATAATAGCAAACAAATAAAGAAAATCTCAAACAAAAAGCAGGATAGTACCTAAACTGGTACCTTTGTGAGAGAAGAATTTCAGCTACAACTTTACAATTGAATACAAAAGAAGTGCAAATAGACCGACAGACAAATGGGCCCTAATAGGCTGCTGTTGTGTTTTCAGTGTGCAAGCTGTTAATGCTCATCTGACTTTCTGCCAGACAGTGCAGACAGTAGTTATTAGTCATCTAATGTGCAGGAAAGGGAAGCAAATGGTAATAAGTGAAGGGGTGGCTGAAGGAGCTTTCTACGGGGGGGAGGGCGTGTGGGGGGTGTGGCCCCCAAGCCCTTCATTGTCTCCACCTCCTTCGAGCACTGTCTTTGCTTCTCTGTTTCCAAACTGACTCTTCCAGGCCAGCAGGGGCACCGCTAGGCATTTCCATGAAGTTGATTGCCTGAGGGTTCCCAAAACGGTGATATTAACTTGAGACTTAAACAGAAGTGTTTCAAAGCCTTTATCATATATTTTGAAAAACTAAACAGTTTAAACAATTACACTTGATATTAACCAAAAGGCCAAGAGATTTAACAACTATGTTACATGGTAGGATTTCTTTTGCATTGTGGACTATAGCTCTGGAACTGTTTTTTGAGGTCAGTGTTTCACAAACACCCTTTGGAAATTTATAAATCGAACTTACAACACACCTGTGTTAGCATCCAAGTTTAGTATGGTTTGTGATCTGTCCCCGTTAGAACAGTGAGACCCTTGAAAGTTATATGTACCTGTTTTCCTTATTTTTCAGACCTCCAAGAGGGAGAGAAAGGCAAGTCTCCCTTAGCCTAGGCCTGGAATGGAATGGTAGAGTTTAGTAAATTTCCAGGGATAGAATTTTGCTTTTGTTTATTAGGGAATGAAATTGAAAAACTTATTCAGACTATTCAAATGTCTTAATAATTTTGACATAGAAATAAAGGCTACAGAGTCACAATTGTGTATTCTACATCAAAGACCTTTTATGGGTCTTTGATGGCAGAACTACAATATAGTACAGGCTGGCTAAAAATGAAGTAAAATAATGTAATACAAAAACTGCACAGAAAGAGAGAGAGAGAGAGAGAGAGAGAGAGAGAGAGAGAGAACATGGACTGGGAAGAAGTTGGGAAGACACTGAGAAAGCCTACTTCAAAGTAGATCTGAAGTTCAGGTCTAGCATTCTAGCACTTTGTAGCTAGTGTATAGTGACCCACTTTAAATAAAACTTTGAGAAGATTCCAAGGGACAAAGTGATTCTCCTTTTGAGGGACCTTTTTGTGACCTCTAAGTTTAAAAAAAAGTCTAAACCTCAGAGCAAAGCTTGATGTCTTCACCTAAGAGTCCCCTCAGGTTGCTAAAGAGTGGCTCCTGGTCCCATTCAGCATCAGTGACTTTCTAGCAGAGTGCACAGATGTCAGTACTGTCCAGGGTGCTCTGGATTCAGCCTAGTCTTGCGGAGTGTCTGCATCAGGAGATGCTTGCAGCTCTTGGTCTGAGGAAGCAAGCTGCAGTGATCTGAGGGCTGAGCTCTGGTGTCCAGAGCTGGACCCTTGTCTTCTCAAGCCTTTCCAGATTGTTTGTATTTCACCCTGTTGCCTGAGACAGTTTCATGGTGAAATCTATGCATGGTTTACTAGCTCCTCTTTTAGAAGTTCTGGCACCCAAAGGGTCCGTGGGTGGCTGGAGAGCACCAGGCGTAGAGTCTGTCCCTCAGTTTTCCTCCTTCTCTTCCAGACTCTCAGTGGTCATGGAGCCCTGGAACAATTTGTAGGCCCCAGCAGCATCAGGCAGATGCGACTAAAGGGTGGGGAGGGGCTCTCAAAGAGGTGAGGGAAGCCTGGAGAGTCACTGTGTCGGGGGCATGTCTGCACCTCTTAGTGAGCACATATACAGGAAGATGGGCAGCTCTATGGGCCCCCTCTTGTGACACAGAACTAATCCTCCTATCTGCAGAGGGGAGCCCTGAGAGGTAGCCTCAGACTTGACATCTAGGGAGCCAGAGGTGGCTCTGGGAGCACGATGGGAGCAGGTCTGCGGGTGAGCAGCCTGCCCCTCTGCCACAGGCCATCGGCGTGTCCGTGCTGACCCACCTGGCCCTGTCGGCGGTGCCTGGTGCGGGAGAAATCGCGTAGAGCTTCTTAAACACACAGAGAGGGCCCTAGAACCCAGCTCTAGAGCAGACAGCTGGCCCCAGGGGCCAGTGTGAAAATTCAGTGGAACAACACAGGGCCCTGAGCATTTCAGGCATTCCTAGAATTCGGTAAGATGCTCAGGGGGAAGAGAGTCCAACACTTGCTATTAAAATTTTTATTAATGAGTTTTAAATTATTAAAACATTATTTGAAGTTCACTTGCCTCTGACAAGTCATATAAGTTTGGCCAGTACTTCAGCGTTCTCTGGGACCTAGAATTTTCCATTCTAAATTTGGTAACATCCCACCCTCCTGACAAACAGGCACATTGACCATTCTTCCCTATCTGCCTTCCTAACATGTTCTCTTCTTTTTCTTTCTATTGCTTTTTCTCTATCAATAAATAAATTGATGAATTTTTTTTAATGTATGGATTGCTACTTTTCTGCCATCCTGCTGGAATCTAACAGTGGGTAGGTATACCGAGGCTTCTTTGGAGGCCAATTTAATTAGTTTCTTGTGGTAAAATATACATGAATTTTACTGTTGTAACCATTTGTAGCTGCACAGTTCTGGGGCAGTAAGCAAATTCACACAGCTGTGCAGTTATCACCATTATCCATTTCCAGAACTTTACCTCTTCATGGCCCCTGGCTCCAACCCTTGGCAATTGCTAGCCCACTTTTGAACCCTGTGAACTGAACTACTGCAGATACCTCATCAGAGAGCAATCACACCACGTTCATCCTTTCACGACTGGTGAATTCCACTTAGTATAATGTCCTCAAGGCTCTCCCTTGTAGCGTGTGCTAGTGTTTCTGTCCCTTTAAAGGCTGAATAATATCCCACTTTATAACTGTGCCCTATTTTGTTCATCCACTCAGGGGCCTTTATTTTATCTCTTTGCCAGTTATGAATAATACATTGCTCATGTGTGGCATCTACTCAAGCTTTTGCTCTCAGTTCTTTTCAGTTTATACCCAAAAGTTCAATTGCTGGATTGTGTAATCCTATGTTCAGTGTTTTGCATAATTGCCAGAGGATCTGCACCATTTTTCCATAGCTGCTGTATTATTTTTTCCATTCCAACAGTGCACAAAGGCTTCCACTTTCCCTGCATCCTCATCACACTTGTTACTTCTCTGTGCGTCCTTGTTTGCTTACACTATTGCGGGTAGCAAATCATTTAACCTTTTAAATGAGCTGCGTTTTCAGAAAGTACTTAACGTTTTTTGTATTTGTTTTTAAATTGTCCTTCTACTTTGAACTCACTAATTTGGAATTTTGCCCTTATTTCTCCCTGTGAGTTTCCCCTTTTAATGATGAGAATTTCCAAATCTTTTATAGTTTCTCATTGTTCTTAATTTTGAGTCTTAGTTACTCTTACTTCTGACCCTGGCAGTACTTCTAAAGTTGGACACAGCACAAAAGAAAATAAGCAAAAGAAGCAAGTGTCCTTTCCTGCCCTTGGACACCTGTCCTCCTGGAAGAAGGGCCAGAGTATGGCTTTGTACCTATTCTTTGGCTGCTTTCTAATGCCCTTTCCTTCATGGGTGTATGGGGAGGGTGGGTTTCAAGATTTCCTTAGCAGGAGTTTTCCTTTCTGTGCTTTGTAGAGCAACTAGTAGACCAAGCTCCAGAGGAAAGTAAATTTTTACTTATTTCCAGTTCATTGAATGTGATCTGGCTGACAAAGAGCGTGCTGGCATGAGATGGGAACTAAGAAGGAACGTGCAGATTGTAGCCCACACCACAGTCTCCAGATGCTCCTGTTCACTCAGTTGAATCAAGAACCGATCTCTTGCATTTAGTGGGCACTTGCATGCACATGGTCAGCACATGCCCAACTCATCTTGTTAGTTGGAGCAGAGCAGCAATTTCCTTGCATCAGCAGGAGTGTTCTTGGACCTCTGAAAGACAGATGTGTGCACTTACATGTAGAGAATATTAGCATCACGAACAATCATGAAAGGCCTGCACTGTGCTGAGAGGACTGCAGGTAAAGAAGGACACCAGAAAGTAGATCTCAGGATGGGGGCTTCTAGGGTGCCACAGAAAGCAGCTTGCTGATGTCATGTCAGATGATGCATGTGACTTATGTCAGAGGCTTTCAAATGTTTCCTAAGAGGAATCAGATAGAAAATATTTTACGCTTTGTTCATCATGCAGTTCCTGCTGCACACTGCATGAATCTTTGTATCCACAAGCTCCCCATGTGTAGATTCAACCAACTGGAAGTGGAAAATACCCATTGATCCAGGCATGGTTTGCCCCCATTATCCTAACACTCTGGGATGCTGAAGTGGGAGGATCACCCAGCCTGGGCAGTGTGACAGCTCAGCAAGACCTTATTTTTAAAAACGACAAAAGGGTTGGAGATGTACACGGTGTAAATCCCTGGCTGAAACCCTCAATACCCCCAACCCAAATAATACAGTAACAAAATAATTATGGGCCGTTGAGATAGCTCAGTAGACTAAGCACCTGTTTAGGCAAGCACCTGTTCAGCTCCCCATACTGCATGCTGTGCTGGCCCTGCCCCTGAGCATTGTGAGCCAGCCATCTACTCCAGGCTTGGTGGCACACACTTGTACTGGGGAGGCTAAACAGGAGAATCACTACAAGTCCAAGCTGCATAGTGGGACCCTGTACCAAATATACACACACAAAGAAGAAAAGAAAAGAATTACATCCATACTAGGCATGTATAGAGTTTTCTTTGTCATTATGCATTAAAATATAATATAATAGCTAGTATTATGATATTTATACTATAGTAGGTATTATAAATAATCTAGAGATGATATAAAGTATACAAAAGGATGTATGTGTTTAAATATTGTACCATATCAATACAGGACTAAATATCTGCAGATTTTGGTACTCATAGGGGAATCCTGAGTATACTAAGTTCAACACATTCCTCAAGTCTGCAGTTTATCTCCAACTCTGCCATCCACGTCGCATAAGCAAATGAGCAAGCCTATGTTCCACTAACGTTTTGTTCATGCCTCCTAAAACTTAAATCTCTGCCATTTTGATCCGACACTAAATGTGTTTCTTCTTTTGATTATTCTCAATCATTTTTCAAGCATACAAACCATTCTCTGCTTACAGGTCATCCAAAGACAGGCAGAAGGGCAGATTTGGCCCCTATGCCTCAGTTTATAAAAGCTTTAGTGATCAGAACTTTCAAGAATGTTTCTTTTTGATGCTTAATTTTTCCATGTGTAGGAAAACTTGGATACAAGTGAAATACAAATGTATGCTCTAACAACTTATTTGGAAAGATGTGAATTTATGAAATGCAAATAAGTATTTTCAGCCCCATGCTTTGGTGTGATTTGGGTATGTTATTTAACAGTGTCACAAAGATGGGGTCTTAGGTAACAAGTGAGCCTGCCAGAGAGGAAGAGAGGAAGGAGATTTTAAGGCTTGGCAGTGCCTGTGAATTCTTAAGTCTTGAATTCACGAAATGTGCCCATTCACTTCCTCTTTTACAACACATTTGCATCTGGAATTCTTACAGTGTCATTGCTACTGAAAATTTTCCTTCTTTCTTTTTCCTTTTACAACCCTATATTATAAATTCTCAGAACCTGGTATTTTATTCCATGTTCCTCTTGAATGTCTTTAACTTTGAAATTTTAAACATCCCTTTATCTTTTAAATGTAGGAAATGCTGCATAGGATATGAGCCACAATAATTCTTGATTATTCCCAGTTGTCTTCTTATAGTTTAATACAAAAGAATTTTACTATATTGGCTTCTTATGGTATTTTTAATATGAAAAATGGTCTTCTCCAAGTTAAACATTACAATGTAGTAATGATTTAAGTACTATTTTCTATTTCTACAAGGATTTATCTTGTAAAGAAAGGTGCTTTCACAAATTGCTATGGTTCTGTGGTACCAATTTACCTACTTAAAAGTTCTAGAAGGGGCCGGGGAGATGGCTCAGTAGAATAAGCACTTGCCTGGCAAGCACAAGGGCCTGAGTTCAATCCCTGGTTCCACCAAAAAAAAAAAAAAAAAAAAGTTCCAGAAACACAATGTTGGAGTTATAAGTTATTAAAGTAGAACATACCAAAACTATACTAACCTTTAATTTCTCAGTGTAAAATTGATTCTTGACAATCCTAGTCCTAGTCTTCATTTTCATAAAACATGGCTAACTAAAGCTTGATATTGGTCTCCTACCCTACCAAAATATCCAATAACAGCACCTACACTGCAAAATCCCCCACATACAGTGATAAAGCTGAAGTTCTTTTTCAGTGTCTTGGGAACAGGAGGCCTATAATAAACATTCACCCCTGCTTTGCCTTTTCCATGTGAGCCAAGAGCCAAGAGAGGAATTGCTCATTTAGTGAAAACCCTCATTTTAGAGAAGGTAAACTGGATGGCACTGGGAGTGATATGCAGAGGCACTTACAAGAGTCTGGTTTTACTGATCCAGTTTAGAAAATCCCAGAGTCCTGACAGGCTGGTCCTTAGGGCACTGACTAGGTTCTTGTTACAATCTTAGAACTGAAGGAGGTGTTTCACAAAAAATAACTTGTCTGTTTTTAATTCCCTATTCTGCATATGTAATATATGACAACTGAAAATGAACAAAGCAGAAAAGAGAAAAAGAAAATAAGAATCCAAATAATTCAGGGTTTTTACAAACAATCTTCACACATTCAAGAGCTGGTTGTTGTTGCAGAAGTGACAAGTGGCATAGTTATGCAATGAATAAGAACAAGTTGGCCTTCCAGGTTAACATAACCCATAAAATGCTTTATACCAGATGAGATTAGGCATGTTTGGAATGGTAAATGCATAAGAATATATAACATTTCAGTAGCGTATCCTAGGCTGCAGAGTTTGAATCTAAAATTTCACAGAAATTAGTTAAGGTCAATGGAAAAATGAAGCCATTAATAGATGATATTACTGAAAGTGCCCTGGTTTCAGTTTAAAACAGGAACCTGTTAGGCTTTGAATCTTCTTTTTTATCCTTTGAGCCAAAATGAGAAGATTGTGATTTGTGAGAAAACTTTTATTCTCTATATTTTTCTGTGCATGAAAAAATGCATCCTTCTGTCGTTTTCCAAGACTGCTGTAACAAATTGCTATGATCTGGGTGGCTTCAACAACAGAAATTTGTTGGCTCACATTTCTAGAGGCCGGAGGTCTGAGCCTGAAGTGTCAGCAAAGTCAGGTTCTTCTGAAGGCTGCAAAAGACATACGTGTTCCATGACTTTCGGTGCTTGGTGGTAATTTTCAGTGTTCCTGGCTTTTACAAGTATCACCTCGATGCCCCCCTTCATTTTCACATGGCGTTCTTTCTATTGCACTTCTGTGTGCTTATCTTGTGTGAGAAAGCCATACAACTCCAGTACAACTTCACTTGTAATTATATAAAATGACCCTATTTCCAAACAGGGTCTCATTTTAGCTATGAATATTACATGTACCGTTCAAACCTTCCTTGAGATACTGGAAACAATAAAACAAAAATCGCTCCTCACAGTTCATTTAAAGACATTTCTTGAGTTCAAAGTTTTGTCAATAGTTTATATGTTTAAACACTGAAAGGCAATATAACACCAGAATAGTGTATGAAAGAAATCTATGGCTCAATATATTTTAGCAATTTAAAATATGGTGATTTTTAAAAAAAAATATTTTATAGCAGTCATGTATAGTGATTAAATTTATCATACCTGATAAAATGCAATATTTGAGTCAGATGTAAAATGTATGAGTGTGACCCACTGAAGTTTGGCAGACAAGGAAAGAAGCTCAATTTTGAGATTTATGGTGAATGGTTATGCCTTTTGCTCTGGTTTCAAAGCTTTAACTTCCTGTTCACTGTGGCCACTTCTGCGGGGATCTCATTTCCTTTGCCATCGAGGAAGCTATGATTGGCGTGGACACGTGTTTCATCTGGAGGGAATGTTCAGGCAGACACTTGAAGAGAATATGAGTTTTAGGAAATGTAAGACAATAGCTCAAATTAGTTATTGCTAGGTTCCTCGCTTACAAAGAAATAGTGGATAATGTTCAGGGGTGGAAGGAGAGTGTTGTTTTCTTGTACTTTGGTTAGCATTGATTGCAGTTCTAAAGCCTTGCAGTTGTTTAAAATCCAACAGCTGTTAGAATAATTCTCACTGTAAAAAAAAAAAGATAATGTTCACTGTAATAACAGCACGAGGGAAAGGCGAACTGGAGACTGCCGACTCTTTGGGCTTCTCATCCGTGATCACTGACTCTTCTGAGAGTCATCTTGGAAGTTGTGCTTCCCAAGTACTAGCTTGAGCTCTATATATTAGTTTTGCCTTTTCTCCAGTGCTTGCACCATGCCTTACACATCCCTGTGATTTATCTCATTAAATTCTTCCAACAATTCTAGGTGGCAAACACAAAACAATATTTGTTTTCCCAGAAAAGAAATGGGAGTTTCTGGATGCTGAGTAAGTGGCCTGTGTTGCCTATAAGTGAGACTGAAGATGAGTGTCTCTGACTCCGGAGTCTAGTCTCAAAAATCATCACTGTACGCTATTCTGCACTGTTGTGTTGTTTAGTGTGAGTTGCAGCATTAAACATTGGTAAACATAAACACATTCTCATCCAAAGCTGGAGAGCGTCTCCCAGTTATAGGTTAAAGTTCCCTACACACGTGGATTGGACCAGTAGGGACATTCAGGTGCTATCATGATGTTGGGGGAAAAGGCCACCTTGCCTCTGTACAAGGGAGGAAGATTCGCATCTCTTACCCCTGATTGTGAAGAACTGTATAAATAAAAGTCAACCATTAGAAATTCTGCATGAAAAGCTTTTCTTCTGAATCCTCTCACTTTGATGTCAGAGGCCCTAAGTCCATTTGCCCAGTTGGCTGAGTTTTAGATACTCTCCCAACTACAGCTAACTTTCTTGTAGTTTTTAATAGTCCTGGGGATTGCTTTCACATTTGAGCAAAGATGAGGCTCCAAGGAAAATTGTTGATTTTCCTTTGATTGAGCAAAGATGAGGCTCCAAGGAAAATTGTTGAAAATATGATTGCTTTTTCTTTTTAAAGAGAGACCTTTTAGTCTTACAAGAGGAAGCAACTATCTTTGAGACTGTGATTATTAGCCTTGCAGCCCGTGGGTAACTTCAGGGCTGGGAGAAGACAGTGGATTATACTCTGGTCTTTATAGGAAAAGTCTAATTTCATTCAATCTCTCCTGCCTGGAAGCATTTACTCTGAAATTTCTGTGCTAATTTCACCAGTGTGCCTCTCAGAAAAGGAGAATGATGATCAGTTCCAGGGAAACAGAGGAGGGGCGCAGAAATCAATCTCAGTTGTGAAATCCACCCCTTTCTTGGGATACCCGTGCAAGCACCTGTGGGTGCCCTCACACACATGCACATGGGTATACAATCATGAGATTTGTCTCGTTGATTTCTTTTATGGACTCTAATTTCCACAAATTCTGGACTTTGACTTTACCCCGCCTTCTTTCAGAAATTTCAGGAACTGAAGTCTGTCCAAAAGTCTGGTAGTCATTATACCAGGCTTTCCAGCTCAGGTAATGGAGCTGGCCCTTGGGTGAAAAACCTATGGCTAATGAGAACTGAGTGCAGAACTCTCCTGAGACTGCAAAATGCCTACTCACAGGTGGACTCCAGGACTTAGGTCTGTTTTATTTGATGTACAAAATGATTTTTATAACAGTAAGTTTATTAGACTCCATTTAGAAACTCTTACTTAAGAGATTTTGAAATAAAGATCTGATTTTTCTTTGTCTTAGGAGATTGGTCTGTCTGGCCTACTTTCTTCCCTGTGGCAGTGCTGAGCTGCCCCATTTACTTGGGTGGGGTGTTCTAGTTTAGTGTGTTTCTTGTTAGTGCCTCTGTCTGCCTGGGTTAGTGACCACTGTCCCCCTGTTTGCTCTGCTTGATTCTGCCTGGCCCACCTCACCACTTGGGTTACCCGCCAGGCTTCTGTGGGTCATTGATTCATGAAAGTTTATACCTCCAGACCACGGGCTGTAGGGAAATTGCAACCAGCCCCAGTTACATTATTAACTCAGCTCTTATATTTACATGAAAAGAAGTATAAAAGCTCTAATATACATAGAGTAGAATGGAGACAAAAGGCCTAAGTAAGGCGTTTTATATATGATTTTAAAAAGACAGTTCACTAAGATTATCTCCAAGTATGTATTCGTCACTATGTACCCATTCCAGCTTTTATTTATGAAAACATGTCTTGTCACTAAGCTTTCATTTTGTATTGTAATCTTTTTAATTTTACCAGTGTGATTTTTAGTTGTGTTTCATAGAATTATCTTATTTTCATAGAATTATGCAGAATATTATTCAAACAATTACAGAGATTTGCAATCTTAAAATTTGACTGATTCTCAAATATGTTTTTTAGAAGAATAAGTAATTTTTTCTAATAATATTCTCAAAGACATGCTTAATTCCATATTTGAGCTTGGGTGAAAATTAAAATTTTATTTCTGAAGTAACTTAGAGCATAGTTTCAGGTCACGTTTTTACAGAATACTAGCAGGATAATTATTATCAATTGCTCACCATGAAGCACCCAATAAGCAGAGCACTTCCCAATATCCTGCAAAGAGCAGAGAAAAAGCAGAAGACTTAGCCCTCCACTCACTGATCAAACAGAAAATAAAGAAATGTGGTGACAACGGTGATGACTGGTGGTGGGGACAGCGGTGTTCTTGATAGTGGTCATGGTCGGCAGTAGTGACGCTGGTGATAGTGATGATGGCGATAGTGTTGCTGACAGCACGGCGACCGTGGTCATTATGATGGAGAGGTGGGGATGGGGGTGACGGTAGTAGTGATGATGGCTGTGACAGTGGTAGTGATGGTAGTAAATGGTGGTGGTGGTGGTCGTGGCGGCGATGGTGTTGTGCTGGCAGCGGTAGTGCTAGTTAGCGGTAGTGATGACGGTGGTGGTGGTGGTGGCAGTGAGGGCAAGGACGGCAGTGACGCTGATTACGGTAGCGGCGGGGGTGGCGGTGCTTTGGTAGTAACCCAGGCCGTGGCGATAGTGTTAAGTGGCGGTGGCAGTGGAGATGACGGCGATGTTGGCGATGACAGTAGGGATGGTGGTGTGGGGGGGGTGGCGGTGGTAACGCTAGCGTTAACAGTCCTTTTGGAAATTTCTATTTTATGAGATTGGCATTGTTTGAAAAACATCACTTGAGAAAAGTAATTTGAATTGTTTAAAAATATCTCTTTTAATGTCAAGCTATCTATGTAGCTGAGTAGATTAGAAATAGAATTAGAAGTATTTAAAGCGACCGGCTTCATACTTTAACGTCAAGCAGCGTTTATAAATATTCCTGGCAGAAGCACAGTCCCATGGATGTAGAAATGTTATTTTATGCAATTCCAAGTGCCAGACCAGCACACGACAGCATACAATGCAAAGTGGTTTATCTTTAGCTTTTACCCTTAAACATACACCAATGTTTTGGAGTATAATTTTCTTAAAATTACTTTCGCAATTATTTTTAAAAGTTATTTTTAAAGCCTTAAGTGCATGCTTACAAATCAGAAGTTTCATAGAGGGAATTCATGGGGCTGGTGTTTTCCTTTTTTTTTTTTCATGGAGGAGAGTTGATTTTAAAAATAATTTTTATTCTTAAAATTTGAAACAACTTGGGTGTGAGGTGGCATATACCTATAACTCCAGAATTCTGGGAGGCTGAGGCTGGAGAGTCACATGTTCAAGCCCATCCTGGCAACTGATCAACTTAGAGAAACTTTGCCTAAAAATAAAAAATAATTAAAAAAATGGGTGACAAATGTAGTTCAGTGAGGCTGTTGGGTTCAATTCCCAGTACAAAGCAGAGAAAACTTTGAAAACAAAAATGCAGTATGGGCACACTGTGGCTGATGTTGTTTGTCTCAGACCCGTCTGCTGTGTTCACACTGACTAGTATTTCACCCAGCCTGCGCTCCTCATGTCCACAGCCTGGCCCCAGTGGGTGCCCGGTCTTTTGTGCCCGGTCTTTTGCTCCTGCTGTGGCTAGTAGGAACGGGAGCATGAAACCATCCTCAGAGCTGTCGAGGTAGCATCATGGCCACTGTCACTCTACAGGTGACAGCTGACAAGCGTCACTCCTCAGTGTTGCACTTCCCAGGGTTTCCTTTCCCTCTACCCTGAAAGACACTGCGTTCAGTGGCTGTGTGGTTCTCTTAGTCATTTTATTACTTCTTTTCTAATTATCATAGCAAGAGGATTCTGCCTAATTAGAAACTGTACCACAATCCCAGCTCTCTATGTGCATGGACCTTTTGGGAGAATCCCCCCCTGAGCAACAGAATGGAAGTTTAATTCTTTTCTAGCCCTGACAATTATGAGTTCAATCAGACTGTTCATATAAGCCTGTTCTTGGGCTTGGTTACCTTTAGTCTTGAAAATCCATCTTAAGGTAATGGATCCAGGAAATGAAATCGCTAGCATTTCAAAGGAGCAAGTTTTCTTTTATGTGTTTAAACTTCAGTCTGTTATTTCCTAGTCTCTTCCTTCTTTTTTTGGCATTACCGGGGATTGAACTCAGGGCCTGCTTCAGAGTTCAGAACAAAGATTATTTGTGCCCTCTCCAAAGAGACTGCCGTGTTGCAGTTTCCATCTTCCTGGACCATGGTTTAATTTCTTCAGTGATAGAGGGGCCAAAGGAGTAAGCTACGCTCAAGATGTAGTGGGTAAGCCGGGCGTGGTGGCGCATGCCTGTAATCCCAGCACTAGGGAGGCTGAGGCAGGAGGATTGTTGTGAGTTCGAGACCAGCCTGAGCTACAAAGTGAGCTTAAGGCCAGCCTGAACTGCACAGTGAGACCCTGTCTCAAAAAAGACAAAAAAAAAAAAAGATGTAGTGGGAAGCAGTAAGGAATTTAACAGAAGAAACAGAAAACCCTATTAGAATTTATATATATATATATTTTTAAAATGGGATAAATAATGAATGATCAGTCATTTGGAACAGGTTGCTATACCCTTAGGTTTGTCTGAGTCCAGGAAGAGGTGAGCCGGGCATGCTGCCTGGTCACGCTGAGGTGCAGCCTCCGTTGTCGCTGACAGGCACACGAGCCCCAGCAGCTAAGGACACACCAGGGAATAAGTGCACTTTCGGTTTCATTGTTGTTTTTCTCAGATGGATCCAGGAAATGAAATCGCTAGCATTTCAAAGGAGCAAGTTTTCTTTTATGTGTTTAAACTTCAGTCTGTTATTTCCTAGTCTCTTCCTTCTTTTTTTGGCATTACCGGGGATTGAACTCAGGGCCTTATGCTTCCAGGCAAGCACTTATTTTACTGAGCTATCTCCCTGGTCCTCCTAGTCTCTTCTGAGTGTCAACAGTATCACAGTGTCAGGTTTTAAAACTTACAAATAAATTTGAGGATCTTTGTTTTTATCTCTTTCATCATCATCATCATCATTTAACTAACTTATTTCTCTTTTCATGCTATATTTTTCTCTAGCCAAGAACCAGAGTTTCTCTGAAGGACCCTTTAAACAGAAGTTTCTAGCTAGCGAAACTAATGTAAATTTCCAGTTGCATAGCTTTATTATCAGAGGAATGAAGTGATGAAAAACAAAGGAAATCATGGAGAATATATTTTCATGAAAATAATACTTTCTAATTTTCTAACATATGGCCATAGAACTATGTATAAGAACCAGAACCATCTAAAATTATATGACTACAAAACAGAAAAGCCTGCAATAGTTGACTTGCAACATTACCTGGCATCAGAACACCCTGTGTTAAGAGAAAAGAATAAAAGCCAAGCATGGGATAAAATTGGAAGAGAAACTTTCTCTTGATTCAACTTTGGCAAGGCCAGGGGCCTAGAAGTGCCAAGTTCTAACTGAAGCTAATTACAATGGTCATATTTTGAACTATGCAGAGAATACAGCTGTTGACTTGGTGCCTTAGATGATACCTAAGGCGCTAGATATTTTTACAATGTATAAACACTCCTTTTGGTAAAGGTCATTTCATTAAAATGAAAACAATGAAACCCTTAGGCCTACTATCTCTACCTGGTATCAAAAAAAGTCAAGGCAAATAAAAAAACTGCAAGTAAATATTTTTCTTAAAAGAAAGTTAAAATCAACTATCCATACTCAATGATTGCCATAAAGGGACTGAATTTCTTGCCTTTTATTTTTTTGGAGGCTTATAATCTAAAATGTATTAAAGGAGTGGCGGTAAGATATCTTAGAGTCTCCAACACCAGCAGAGACCCAGATACACTATCATTTCTTTCTGCAAACAAATGTGACAAGGGCTGCGCAGCTATTCTCTGTTTGGTTGGTAGAGGGCGCACTTGTAAAAAGAATAGCCTTGCTCCCCACCACCACCGCCGCCCCCCCACTAAGAACCTGGCCCAGCTCCCCAAGTCAGCGTCACCATGGAGATTTCAATCCAGCGAGAGGGAATGGATTCTATGGTCTTGCTTTGGATATGTGTAAATAGCAGATGGTTTTATTGCCTTTGTTTGAATCTCTGCTTTTGCAGAGCAACTCAAGCCGGAAGCTCAGAGGAGAAAGAGTCCTTATTTGTCTGCAGGGCTTTGTTTCCCTCATATGCAGTCTGGCTTTGGGGCTGAGTTTGTGCAGCGGCAGTTTATGGAAAAAGACACAAATTCAGATGTTGGAGAGTCGGGAAAGGAAATATGCTTCCCTCCAGCCAAAGAAGTAATTTAAGCTTCCTTTAAATAAAGAAATATATTATTAATTACATATATGTGATAGTTATTAATTGTACAGGTTTAATGAACTGAAATTTCTGACACAGAAAGGCACATGTTTTTATGTTTTTGAATAGTTCTATGTCCCTGTAGCTTGGTAGCTTAGAGTCTGCTCTTAAATTCTAACTGACCTGGTTTCAAATCCCTGCTGATCTTCTGTTTCATCTAAGTCTTTCTTGTCTGTAAAACTGGACCCCTAACACCATAGTGTTAGTCAGCTTTTACCCCCATTATCAGATGGGGGTAAAAAAGCTGATGCAGAGAAAAATGTTTATTCTGGCTCAAATTTGGGAGAATTCAGTCGGTGCTCATAATCTGCAGGGCTGCTGCTGCGCATCACGGCTGGAAGGCATGGTGGAGCCAACAAGATGGACAGAAGGGGGCAGGCTCCCCTCACCTCTTTCAGAGCCCATCCCACGACAGGAACGCCTGCCACGAGGGCTGGCCTCTTAACGGCTCCTTCATGTGGCAATAACGCAATGCTGCAGACGGAGCCTTTCCATGTGGACGGTTGGGGATGCTTGAGAGCTGTCTACTGTAGTCCAATACACTCTTATAGCAGAGAAGACTAAATAAAACAATACACATTGAGGATGAAGTGTGCTCACGCACATAGAACTGCTGCTGTTGGTCCTGCACACCAAAACAAATGTGTTCACCTTTTCCCTAGGTCTCATTATATAAGCACTGTGGTACAATATATGAAACTTAATACAGAAACTGATAAGCAAGTGCATCTAATCAAATCATCCCGGTTCATATAATTATGACAGAAGCTGGGTTTCCTAATCCTCCTTCAAGGCCCTTTCCAGAAGGTAATAATGTTAAATTCTAGTCACCTGTTTTCTAAGATCCCACAGATTTACCACTGTCCTATGTGCCATAGGAGATAAACCCTCGAGCAATCAACAAAAAGAAAGAAAACTTAGATGTCCGTAGAACCGAGCACAGGGAAAGGAAAATTAATGGAATACTGAGGGCATAAACAGATAATCTCCCTACAGATTACACATAATCCACACACACTTTACTTTCTAGTATGCTATTTCAACAGAATACATTTTTTAAAGGAATGTGAATCTGTTTCCCACAAATCTAAAAGCTGGTGACAGACCCCAGGAGACTCTAAGTTAAGATATCATGGATGATATCAGTTGAATGCACTTTGCAAATGGCCGTTTACAGCATTACTGAGTGGAGGTCTATAGTCAGCAGCATGGACCATATCCCATGATTGCATTAGCAACTTTTACCAGCTTTTCACAGATTCCCTGATACTAATGCAAAGTATGATTTATTCATCAAAATAATAATACTGATAGAGGGCTGGCCAAATAGCTCAGCAGATTAAAGCACCTCCTTAGGCAGGCACAGAGGCCAGGCTTCAATCCCCGGTGTGCAGAGCTGCCCCCACCACTGGGGTGTCCTAAAATAGCGATTGACACTGGACATGGTGGTGAGCCGCTGTACTCCCAGCTCTTGGGACACTGAACACGGTGGATCACTATGAGTCCTGTCTATGTAGGGAGACCCTGTAAACTCGGTACTAAAATACAAATACAAATAATAATAATGATAGAATCATAGTCCCCAAAGAAATAAGGGGCACTTATTTGCTTCATTTTGTCCATGTCTATTTAAAGAGGAAGTCTGTTAGGATAGTGTTCAGGAGCTACATACTGTGTTTTTAATTTTAAAATCACTTTCTATTAAGTGTACATGTGATTTATACTTACTTTGAAGTGAAATACATTTATTTAACAAAATAGCTAAAATTTATTAGGAACATACTCTGTTCACAGTCTTAAACCATCTATCCTTAAAACAACTGATAGGGCATGCTTAGGCACCAATGTGGACATCTAGGTTTGAGATTTTTTTTTTTTTTTTTTTT
>PVKA01009896.1:0-66530 GCA_004027165.1 Ctenomys sociabilis
TGGTAAATTACATGCTAGTGAGACAAGTTGACAATTTGATGATTATATTAGAAATATTAAGGATGCATTGATGTAGTTTATACTTTTTAATATACTGAGTACAAATTCTCTTCTCTTTAAATCACTTTATAATAGCTCCAAAAGCACATGTCTTTTGCTGATTAAATGCCTCACAAGCAAACTTTCATTAAAACTATTATTGTTTAATAAATATGAACTAAACGGTATCATTCAACACTTTTGTTACTGAGATATATGTCCAGCCCTCTTCATTTTATTTATTTATTTATTTATTTATTATTTATTTATTTATTTATCTATTTGTAATTTAGAGAAGGGTCTACAGGGTGTTCAGGGCTCACTACTAGAGCAGACTACAAGTGATCTGCCTGTTTGCAGCCTCCCAAAAGCTGAGATTACAGGCAAGTGCCACCACCCCAGTCTCAATGGCTGTTTCAGCACATCCCAGGGGTGGGACTAGCATGGCAGGTCTGGGGCTTAAACTCCTGCCCCCTGAGACTGCTTGCAGGTTCTTTAATCTGCTGAGCTATTTGACCAGCCCTTCATTTTTATTTTGAAACAAGGTCCCTATAAGTAGGAACCGAAGCTGGATTTGAACTTGTGATCATCTTGCCTCAGCTGTCAAGATTTAGTGCTACTTTTACACAATATTTATTATATAAAGTGACAAAAATTCATTTGCATATTTGAAAATAACTTGTTCTAATATGCAGAATCTTGAATTCTGTCTCTCAGTGAATTAAAAGCTAGATTAAGTATCATAAAGAAAAATGTTTCAATGTTATCTTTCAAATATTAGCTATTAGTGGAACAGGATAGAATTCAATGTAAGGAGGATAAGTTCTATGTACATAATAAATATAATAATATATAGTCATCAAGATAAGTTTCTCATTTGTACCATATATTGGTTTTATGAAAATTGTACATATTCATACATATGAAATGAAAGGAGAGAGACATTTTGTTGGAAAAAGAAGAAAACTGGCTTTCATTTGGGAGGGGTCCCAAGAGGGTTGCCACAGACCCCTTGGTCTAGGACTTTCTATGGAATAGCAGAACACAGGTACACAGGAACTTTTCAAATGTTTGGTGGCCTCCTATCACAGATGATTCCGTGGGTTTAAAGTGACCAATAGAGACAGGCTTTCTGAATCAGTTACTCACCAAACAAAATTAAAAGAAAAGAAACTGATTATAAAAGGAAATGTTTCTGTCATTTTAAGTTCCTCCAAAGTTGGCTCTGAACTTGGGAAGGGTTTGAGACTCAGCCAGGAATGAAATGCCCAGGTGCATTCTAATCTGCTTGAGGATCTCTGTCCGGTACAGTGTCCTCCTGCCTCTTTTTGCTTTAAGTTTTCTCAGTGTGGCCGACCCCCAGACCTCAGGTCCTTCCACTTGACAGCTGTCTATTTATGATATAGTCACAAAGCCTTCTTCAGTAGAACTAACTTCTATGCCATGAAGTTAGAAGTGTTGAGTCTTTGGGGAATATAGCTAACAGGGTACTTCTTCAACTTCTCCTGGAGCAGTTATATGACCTGATCTATTTTTAATAGGGTGCAATTTCAGCTGTGACTTCTAATAATATTGGTGTTGATGTGAAACATTTCTATTATAAATAAGTTGTTTCACATCTCTGCTCTTAAAAATTCACTTTTAGGAATCCATATCATCAGAATCATGGATTCGCAACAACAATAATAAAGTTCACTAAAAAAAATAAGAAAGCTTAATATGCTCATTTTTAACTCAAAGAAAGAAAAAGATGAAAGAGGACTAAGATTTTAAAGAAAAAATGTGACAGCAAAGTGCCTCTCATATATGGCTCTAGAACTGAAAAAGATTGCCCTAGTTCAAAGTATATCTTTTAAATTTGTTCTCTACAGGAAACATTAAAAACAAAAAAATGCAATATTGGTATTAAAATCTACCCAGAAACTTGAACACTGTTTTCTTCTCTTCTGTATCATTTATTTAAATCCCTGTAGTTTATTTTCCTGCACTGCAAGTATATTTACCTCAGCTCTGTATTTTATCACAATCAAGCTGATCAATTTTTTCTTTGTGGTCAAAACTGAAAAGACTTCTAATAATTATGGTCAATTCTAATGAATAAGCTTTAAGGAAAGAGCTGTAGCAATATACTTTTTAAGGAGATTAGTAAAAAACCCTCTTTATTAGTACTATGCAGCTTCAAATATAAACAGCATATTTCAATTGTTTTCTAATTCTCCATTAGTCATGCTGAGTACAAGTCACTGTAAGAAATGCAAAGTTTTCTTAGTTCTAAAGAATAACTTTATGACCAAATGTCCTGAGGGATATGCATTCAACCAAGCTATTCTTCTGGGTATTTTTCTAGAAGGACTGGCAAAATCATACCACAGTGCATACCCATATATATAATTTGTCATAGCTAAGTCTTGGAATGATCCCAATATCATCAATCAAGGAATGGTTAAAAAACGTGATATTTTTGTATAGTGGAGTATCACTGAGTTTTAAGGAAAGATAAATGTAAGGATTTTCAGTAAATGGATGCAACTAGATGCTATACTCAGAAGTGAAATAAACCAGACCCATATGTGTAAACATCTTATAGTCTCCCTAGTGTAAGAACTTGAAAGCATAGACAAAATCTAAAAGGAACAATAGATATAGCAAAAGGGAAAGAAGCTCAGAATGCTGTCTCTAATTATGAGGGATTAAAATGCTACAAATGAAATTGACACCAATTTTAAGCTGGGATTAAGGCAGTAAATGGCACTTTTTTTTTACATTGCTTTTTGTTTTTAATAGACAATAGGCTAAGACACAACATTAAATTTTGCAAGCATAAAGTTCTCTTACTTCAATTTTTTTTCAAATTAACAAGAAACATTCAATAATTAATACATTGCAAACTGTTTTCATAATGGTTTGTTGTCATACAAGGTGTATACATTATATTCTAATTACAGACACTATTAGAGTATATGTCTCCAATCAATCAATTAAGAGAATGTAACTTACACTAACTTATTTTTTAAAGCTGAATTATAGCACAGTTTCAATATTAATACTTGCTACCTTGTTATCTTCTTAGTGTTTGTCCATAGTACTAGAAGCCAACATAATATCCTGCTCAACCACTATTAGTGCAAATCTTGCTTCTCATAGAATTATGCAGAAGTACTGCATATTTATCCTAACTGTACTGTTAGTATCCCCCTTTTGTTCTCTAGACCTGTCAAAGATGGGCACTTCATTGTTATTAAACCATTATAGGTGCTTGAACTCCGTGACACAATCAAACACAGTCCAACAGTCCACAATAAAAGTGAGTTATCTGAAGAAGTTGTTGACTATAGCCATATACAGCTCAGCTTATTATTATGGCCGCATGTTATATATCTCATTTTTATACTTTTTGGCTGGATGGTTAGGATCAACAGAAAGCAAGACCTATATATGAAACAGTGCAGCTTTTGTATCTGATGATGTCAATTAAGTGCCATTAGGGATCCTATAGTTCACTCTGTAGATCCTTTGTCTGTGTCAGCCATGTAGATGAGTCATGGCAATTGTTTGACCAGTTTGCTCTCTCTGAGGGGCTGAGAGAAAGTTTTCTCTTTTCTCTCCATGTGGCTCTCCCCAGGCACACTATAGATCATCAATAGCCTTCTTCTGTGGCTCTATAATCTCCTTGTTCAGATAATTTGGGGCACAACTGAATTCCATGTTACAGTACAGGTTCCCCTATGTACTCAGTTTTCACTGAACTTGAAAGGTTAGAGCTAAAATGTTGGCTAACCTTGCGGCTCTTCTATTTCTCCAATTTTTGATCTTTGAACTTAGATTGTTAACCATCCAGAAGAAAAGCTCATTAGTACCTTGTAGCATATGTCTTTCAGTTTGTCCTAACCATGCAACTAAATCCTTTTTAGTTGTACATTTCTATCTGTATTTTTTCTTTTGACTTCTCATACTAGGGGGACTATATGATATTTGCACAGGTATGTCTGTTTTATTTTACTTATGAATATATGTTCAAGTGGAATCCACTTCAATACAAATACTTCAAGTTTATCATTCTTTATAGCTGAGTAACATTCCATTACATAGAAACACCACATCTTTTTCAACCATTCCTCTTGTGATGGACACCTTGGTTGTTTCCAAGATTTTGCTATCACACATTGTGCTGCTATAAACATAGGTACACATATATCACTATGATATGATGTTTTCAGTTCCTCTGGGAAAGTTCCCAGAGGAGGATAGCCAGCTTGAATGGAATATACAGTCCTACTCTTTTGAATAGTCTCCACACTGATCTCCACCATGGTTGCACCAGTCTACATTCCCATTAGCAGTAGAGAAGAGTTCACTTATCCCCAAATCCTCTCCAGAACTTGTTGTTGGTTGACTTCTTTATGACAGCCATTCTTTCTGGAGTGAGATGGTATCTCAGTGTTTTTTTTTTTTTTATTTCATGGATGGCTGGCGATGTGGAGCATTTTTTCATATATTTATTCACTTCTTTAATTTCACCCTCTGAGAAGTGTGAATTCATCTCAGATGCCCATTTTTAGATTGGGTCTTTAAATTTGAGGGCCCTAATATATCTGAGTTCTTTATATATTCTAGAGAGCAGACCTTTGTGTGATTGCTTGTTAGTTAGGAATTTTTTCAAAAGTTGTGGGTTGTCTTTTCACTTTGTTGACAATATCTTTTGATGTGCAGAAGCTCCTGAAGAAGGGTTGATCCCAGTTGTTGGTTCTTTCAAGTGTTTCCCGTGCAAATACATGTTTGTTCATGAACTCTTTGCCTACCCTTATGTCCTCAAGAGTTCCTCCTACTTTCACTTCCAGGAGATTGAATATTTCTCTTTCAATGTTTAGATCTTTAATCCATTTTGACTTAGCTTAGAGCATGGTGATAGAGCTGGGTCCATTTTTAATTTCTTGCATGTAGAAAGTCAATTTTTCCAAAACCATTTGGTAAAGAGCCTTTCTTCCAGTAAGCTTCCTTGGCCCCTTTGTCAAAAATCAGGTGGCTGAGTGTGTTCATAGAGGCCTCTGCACTTTATAATCTATTCCATTGATCCTCAAATCTATTTTGTTGCTAGTACCATATTGATTTTATTACAGTGGCTTTGTGGTTTAATTTCAAGTCAGGAATTGTGATGCCTCCTACCTTATGTTTGATGACCAGGATTGGCTTTGCTATTCTAGGGCTTTTTTGGTTCCAAATAAATTTTAGGAATGATTTCTCTCGGAATGGGCGGTATGTTGGTGGAAGATTGATAGGGACTGTGTTAAATCAGTACAGCAATTTTGGGAGCATAGCCATCTTCACGATGCTGGTTCTTCCTATCCAGGAGCATGGAATATCTTTCCATTTTCTGAAATCTCCTATAATCTCTTTTCTTAGGGTGTTGTAATTTTCCGTGAAAAGATCTTTGACTTCTATGGCTAAGTGAATTCCAAAGTATTTCATTTTTCACCATGCTATTGTAATTGTTTCTAAAGTTTCCCTCTCAGTGTGTTTGTTATCGGTGTAGAGGAATGCTATTGATTTTTAAGTATTGACTTTCTATCCTGCCATGCTACTGAATTTCCATATCAATTCTAGCAACTTCTTGGTGGACTTTTTTGGGTCTTCCAAGTAAAGTATCATGTCATCTGAAAACACAGATAATTTATCTACTTCTTTACCTATTCTTATTCCTTTTATTTCTCCCTCTTTTCTAATGGCTATTGGTAATGATTCCAAACCTATATTGAATAGGAGAGGTGACAGAGAACATCCCTGTCTCCTAGGTGATTTAAGAGTAAAATATTTCAATTTTACCCATTTAGAATTATATTAGCTGTTGTGTTGTCATAGATGCCTTTTATCAAGTTGACATAGATTCAATTTATTCCAATTTTCAGTAAGGTTTCAAACATGAATGAGTGCTGGACTATCAAACGGTTTCTCTCCATCAATTGAGATGATCATGTGGTTTCAGGTTTTCAGTCTATTTATATAGTGTATTACATTTATAGATTTGTGAATATTGAACCATCCTTGCATTCCTGGGATGAATCCAACTTGATTATGATGTATGATCTTCTTGATGATTTGTTCCATTCTGTTTGCTAGGATTTTATTGAGGATTTCTGTATCTATTGAGGATTTTTGTTCATGAAGGTGATTGGCCTGTGGTTCTCTATTTTGCTTGTGTCTTTTCATGGTTTTGGAATCAGTATAATACTTGTCTCCAGAAGTCACTTTGGGAGGATTACTTCCTTTTCAATTTCATTGAAGAGTTTCAAGAGTGTAGGGACTATCTTCTATAAATTTCTTACAAAATTCCTCTTTAAATCCATCAGGACCTATATTTTTCTTTGTCAGCAGGCTTTTAATTTATTCACTTTTTGTTGGCTGTTACTGGCTTATTGAAAGTTGTCATATCTTGTTGGTTCAGATTTGGTAATTTGTACCTTTCGAGCAATCTGTCCATTTCTTCTGTGTCTTCTATTCTGTGAGTATAAAGATTCTTAAAGTAAGTATTAATAATCATCTGAATTTCCATGGGGGTCTGTGGTGATTTCACCCTTTTCATTATTTATTGCATGTACTTGAATTTTCTCTTGCCTGTTTTTGATGAGGGTGGCTAGAAGCATTTCAACTTCATTTAGTCTTACAAAGAACCAACTTTTTGATTTCTGGATTCTTTGAACTGTTTTCTTCATCTCAATTGAATTAATTTCTGCTCTAAACTTTATGATTTCTTCTCGTCTTTGCACTCTGGGTTTCGTTTGCTCTTCTTTTTGTAGTTGTCAGAGATGGAACACTAGGGTGTTTATTTGTTCCTGTTCTGTTTTCCTAATCTGTGAGTTCATAGCTATGATTTTCCCTCTAAGAACTGCTTTCTTTGCATCCCATGAATTCCGGTAAGTTGTGGTTGAATTTTCATTGAATTGTAGATATTATTGAATTTCTTGTTTAATTTCTCCTGTGACCCATTGATTGCTGAATAAGGTGTTGTTTAGTTTCCATGAATTTAGCACGATTTTCTGCTTTTTTTTGTCATTTATTTCCAGTTGCATTGCACTGCGGTCAGATAATACGGATGGGATAATTTCTGTTTTCATGCATACACTTAAGCACGACCTATGTACTAGTATGTGGTCTATTTTGGAAAATGACCTGTGTGCAGCTGAAAAAAATGTGTATTCAGCTGTGGTTGGGTGGAACACTCTGTATATGTCCACCAGGTCTACTTGTTCCAAGCTCTGGTTCAGTTCTGCTACTTCCTTGCTAAGTTTTTGTCTGGTTGACCTATCTTTTTGAGATAAGGGTATGTTAAGGTCTCCTGTTAAGATTGTGTTCTTAGACACAATTCCTTGCTAAGTTTTTCATGTCCCTTAAGATTTGTCTTACATAGTTGGGTGCTCCTGTGTTTGGTGCATAGATATTTATGAGTATTACCCATTCCTCTTGAACTTTTCCTCTAATCAATATATAGTGGCCTTCTTTGCGTCATTTGATCCTTCTTGGTTTGAAGTTGAGACTGTCTGAGAATAGAATTGCTACTCCTGCTTTTTTCTGAGGTGCTGGGGCATGTGGTATTGTTTTCCATCCTTTGACTTTGAGCCTATGAATATACTTTTGAGTTAAGTGTATTTCTTGTATACAGCATATTGTTGCATTTTGTTTCCTAATAAACTGTGCCAGTCTATTTCTCTTAATTGGTGAATTGAGTCCATTTACCTTGATGGTTATAATTGAGGTGTGTTGAGTTATGATTATCATGATATTAGCTTATGTTATTTACCTCTTTTTATCCTGTGTTTAACTGTTTGCCCTGTTTAATGGGTTCCTTCTATTCTCATTCGGGGAATTCTGGTCAATGGGGTCCCTCTCTAAAACATCTTTTAGTAGTCTGCGTAAGAATGACTTTGTCATCATGAAATTATTTAGTAATTCTTTCTTGTGGAAGTATTTCACTTCTCCATCAAACTTGAAAGAGAGTTTTGCAGGGTAATTGTCTGGACTGGAATTCATTTTCATACTGGACTTGACAAACTCTGCTCTATGCTCTACTTGCCTTCATGTTTTGTGTAGAGAAGTTAGCTGTAATTCTGATGTGTTTTCTTTTCAATGTAATCTGCTTCTCTCTAGTAACTTTCAGTATATTATTATTTTGTTGGATTTCTAGGATCTTGATTATTATATCTCTCAGTGTGCTTTTTCTTGGGTTGAACTTATTTGGTCTTATGTATGCTTTGGTTACCTGAATGTTGAATTGTTTCCTTATATTTGGGAAGTTTTCTGCTATTACTCCTGCCCATGTTCTTTTCATATCATTAGTACTGACTCTTTTGTTTTCATGTATGCCAAGTAATGTCACATTGTTCATCCTGGAGTCATTGTGCAGCTAATGGATTATTTTTTCTTGCATTCTCATTGTTTATAAGAGACCCTTTCTCACTTTTTCACTCACTGCACCTGCATCCTCAAGATCTGAATCTCTGTCTTCCATTTCACTCAAATGGTTTTGTAGATTTGTGATTGATATTTTTAGATCTTCTATATCTCTTTGACTCCGCTTCATGCATTCTATTTCTTTCGTGTATTGTTCATTCCAGGAATCCATGATATTTCTGATCTCCTCTATTTTCATCCATGTCTTTAGAGGCAACTATTAATTCTTTTAATGCAGAGTTTCTTCCAAATTGGGTTTCCTCTGTATACTTCTGGAATTGTTTCTCTGCTTCAGGTGCTATGATTTCAAAGAATTCTTTTTTATTTCAGAAATTATTTCTGCTTTGAGTTTCTTATGACCTTTCTGCTGTTGTTTCTTTGCTTCCCACGCTGTCAATTTATACGTTTCAGTTGGAATAGTGTTCTCTGCACTTGTTCTTGGTGGGCATTGGGTTTCTCCCATATGTTTCTGCATTTGATTCGTTACTTCAGATACTATGTATTCAAATATGTCATTTTTAATTTTGGTCGTTAATTGTGGTCTGAATTTCTCTATAGCTTTCTGCTGTTGTTCCTTTGCTTCAGTCCCTGTTAACTCATTCATTTCAGCTGAGCTAGTGTCCTCTGCACTTATTGGTGGGCTTGAGGCCTGAGATTGCTTTTTCTATTTGTCCTTGACATTTTGTATAGCACTGACCTCTGACCTTTGGTGTGGAGCTTTGGTGCAGTTATTACCTTAGCACATAATGAGATTCAGGTGCCAGTCTATTAAGTTCGAGATTATCCGGTTATGCTTGGCCTGAATCTAGCTGTTATTTTCAGTTCCTTTTTGCTGTAGCTCTTTTGGTACAACTCTGAGCCTGTGGTACAACTCCCCTGTATTGTATCCCTGGTCCAGGAAGCACTGGGAGTGCAGAAGCACTCCCTCACACTCATCAGTCCAGATGGGGGTGGATCGAATGCTGGGAGAGTCACACAAGTTCTCGCTCCCGTGGCGGTTTTCAGAACAGGGGTTCCTGAAATTGCCAGGCAGGCCTCTCTGGTATGTTTCAGGCAGGACTCTGGCTAGGATGTCTTGGAGCCTGAAGCTCTGAATGGCGCAGAGCGCATATGGAGAAGCCAAAGCCTCTTCCACACTCACCAACCCAAATTTGTGTGGATCAAGTGTCCAGAGAGTTGGAAAAGTTCTCACTTGCTCAATGGGCTTGGGGGTCAGGAGCTCTGGGGAATTAACGGGCAGGTCAGTCTCGATGTCTCAGGCCCATTGTTCACTTGGTGGGCTTGGTGGGGGATCCGTATAGTGCGTCGTACACAGGGAGAAGCCAAAGGCTCTCCCTCAGCCTCACCGTACACTCACCGAACGAGAGTGGGGAAAATTTGACTCGTTTGGCGGCTTAGGGGCGGTGGCTCCTGGAAGTTGACTGCAAGTTGGCCCTGGGTGTCTCAGGCCAGTGGCTCACTGGGCGGGCTTGGGGCCGGGGGCTCCAGGTAGTGCGGCGTGTGGGGAGAAGCCAAAGGCTCTCCCTCGGACTCACCACACACTCACCCATGGCAGTTCTTAAAATATTCATTCAGTGCAAATTGAAAAATGATACTGAGTGTCTATTTTATAGGCAGCTTTCAAATTAGAAGAACACTTTAAATTGATTTAATTATATGTCTGAGTTTATAGATGAACACAAGTCAAATTTTCTTAAATAATTTGCTAGAAATTGAATGAAATGTAAGAATATTTTGTGAGCAATTACTATCCCCTGCAAAAGCCTGTCTACAGTTGGTTATAGGAATTAAATGTGTGTTCACTTCATGCAGAGAAATTTAGCATCCATTTGTGTATATTCCTATTGAAATGACTTTAGGGTATTCACAAAGGAAAAAGTACCAAAATACCAGCAACATAAAGAACCTTTTCAGAAATATAATAAAATATTCATTTCATAGAAAACTACAAAATGTTTTAGAATTGGAGGAAAAGTAAATGAATACCCAGACAATTTAAATGATCTTATTATGGTGATGAATGAAATATGCTGTTGACTTCCATAGAATGAACTGCTGTGATTTATTTATCTTTTGATTGATTGATTAGGCATCAAGTTTCATTGTCAATAAAATCTCAAAAAGCACCATGAATGTGAAGGAAACAGAGAAGCTTGTCATGTACAACATCTTCAAGTTGAAGTTCTGGGAGTGATTTTTTCAGGAAAAATCCTTCAAGCAAGTAGTCACTCATGTAGAGAAGCATAAAAGAGGACAGCTTCGTGTTGAACCCTGAGGAACACTAAGTGGACACTGAGACCTACTTCTCTATTTTCCTAGAAAATCAACTTCTGATCTCTTTGTAGCCCTAGATTTGAAGCTAGGACCAGTTAGGATGTGATTGTCCCCGCTAGGATTAAGATTGTTTCCTTGCCTTTTACCCAATCATCTGTTACCTTCTTTCCTTTCCGTCCCTGAAATGCATCCTTACAAGTGTTCACATCACATCACATCAGCATCCCATTGATTGTCCTTCAACCAGAATTTTGAACTCCAGTGAGGCAGATGATTTAACTTTAAACCATATTAAGTGACCTTGAACACTATTGTGTTATGATGTGTTTAATTCATTAGTGACTTGTGCATCTTGTAGGTATAAAATACATTCTTTGTTCAAATCAGATTAATTTTCCTTTCTTTCTTGAAAATAAAATATGTTTTTTTCCCTGCTTTTTGGCCATGTATTATGAAGATAGATGCTATGGGTGGTTATCAAGCACTCCTTTTTGCCACTGACCTTCATACGCAGTATATAGATGTGAGCATAGGAGAAAACTTAGGGGAAAAATCCTCTGTGGTTCTAAATTCATTTTTGCCAGTAAATGGATCAGACTTTCTGAAATTAAGAGCAAACAGATCATCCCACCGAGGCTGCCTCACCAGAGAATGGAAAGCTCACCTGAATTCCGTGCTGCATCTCAGAGAAACCATAGTGCAGTAAGATGTGTGTGTGTGTGTGTGTGTGTGTGTGTGTGTGTGTCTGTGTGTGTGTGTGTATTCTAGTGTCATGGCTGATACATTTGGTCAGACTTGAGAACTGACACATTTAGAAGTTTAAGTCATTCACCAGGAGGCCAGGAGCCCCATTTTATAAACATTTGAGCTTCTGAAAGAGAAGAGCAGGGAGACAATGTGGGCAGATTGCTAGCATACAATACAAAGGAGGAAATAAGGCTCCCCCCTCCCCACTTACCTGGCTCTTGCTGTCTTCTGCTGCCTTGGACGGTTGCCCTGTGCCAACCCACCCTGCCTTGGAGCCAGCTGATAATGGGCTGAAACCTCCACAAACTGGGAGCTAAGTAGAACTTTCTTTCCTAATTTTGCATGTTGGGTACTTTGTTTCAGAAATGAGAGAAAGTAACCAAGACATCCAGGATGAACATATCTACTGAACTGAAACTCACTTCAAGAAACAGAATAGAAGAAACATCACCAAATAATCCATACCCGTCAATCAATGAATTGATCAGTTGATGAACAGATAACTACTGGGATGATTACTTTTATTTTTCATGTAAGTGAAATTCCCAGTCCTCCTCCCTTGTACTCCTGCATTCTGGGATCACAGGAAACCACTCCATTTGCCTATTTGTTCTGCTTGAACTTTCCAGGTCTGTGCTTCTGAGCTGTCTCCTACCATCCTGTGGTAATATGAGCCAGGCGTCAAGAGTCTTTGATAAAGTGAAGGATAAAAAAATTAATCTCTGTTCACTTTTCAGGTCCCACTTGTCTGTTCATTTTCTAAAGAAGGGGAAGAGCTCTGTGCTATCTTGAAAGAAATGAAAATGAAGAGTCAGAGAAAGCATCATAATTAGTCCTCAGGAAAATTAGAGTACATGAGCAAAATATCCACAGTGGAACTACGCATATTAGCTACAATTGGAAACCAGTCACATGTCCGTCAGTAAGAAATAAATAATTTCTAAAATCTCTCAGAGTGCAGCTTCATACAGCACAGCTTCACAGTGTCCATGAATTCAGTAGAGTACTGAGCAAAAAAATCAGCCACCATCCACTGAAAAGCATAGGAATAGTTCCAGGAAAGATGAAAGTAATCATCACAGTGGTTACATATTGATCAATTGATCCATTAATTGATACGTAGAGAAGTTTGTGATGTTTTTCATATTGTTTCTTGAACTGAGTTTCAATGGTGTGGAATGGGTATGTTTATCTTGTGAAAATTTGTTAGTCTATATACATAGAATATGTACACTTCTCTATATGTATATTCTTTATTTGACAGCTTACAAAACTTATTAAAAATAGAGAGGAGGTGAATATGCCAACATAAAAGGTAAGCACACATTAAGAATTTTTCCTATAGCAGCTAAATGTTATTCTTTCAAAAAGAAAAGTGAAATATAAGGGTCCATATATGTTTTCCCTCATGTATCAAATAATGTATAATAAGTCAAACCAAATATTATAACTTAAGAATATATTACTTTAAAATTATTTTTTTCTTTTTAATGTTCATGCTTTTTATATTTGTCATTTCCCCTTATGAGAATAAAAATGGTGCTCATTAATTTTATAGTATCTTCTAGTCACCTTAGTACCTTTAGCTTATTGATCAATTGTTATCAATGTATTACTTCTTTACTGTACACTAATCACAAAAATATCTTAGAGATCCTGCCTTTACAGTAAAAATATTACCATACACAAATAGATCACTCAGCATGCAATGGTACTAACTTAAGTAATTATGTGAAAATATTCAACAATGATAAATCACAACATATGCAGAATTACTGCATGCTGCTATATGCCTAGAAATTCATAGACAGAAAATTTTCAATTAAAATTCTCACTGAGATCATTTCATTCAGCATTTTTTTTGTGAGAAACACCTCTGAGGGCCTAGATTATGTATGATTTACCTCATTTTCAAAATAAATTATAGAATAAAATAAGCTATTAAGTGAGTTACATGTACAGATCTTATTTAAATTTTCATCTTTCAATTTCTCACATTAGATTCTCTGTGTGAGAGAGTTCTATATAATGTTATTCTCTATATAACTCTGGATATTCACCACCATTGCCAAAAGGTGAAGTTCAATACCTTAAAGGCATCTTAGGTTGTCTTTTCTAATTATATAGAAAACACCCCTTTTGGTCTCCTTCCTCGATCCTCTATTTGATCTAACTTAGCAAGCACCAGTGTCACTTTCATTTCTAGTTTTTCCATCTGAAAAATATTGTATAAGTAGAACATAAAACATGAACATTTTGATTTGTTTGCTCTGCATAAATCCTATCTGTCTGTCTGTCTATCTATCTATCTATCTATCTATCTATCTATCTATCTATCTATCTATGGTTTTCCACAGTATAGAACAGTTTGTTTGACTACTCCTCAGTTCAAAGACATTTGAGCTGCTTCCAGAGCTTTGAGTCAGTTTGGATCTATCCTGTAAGTAGAGCTGCAAGGCCTATTTGCATATATAGATCAAGCTTAAGAGAATAAATGTGGGAAGAGTGAAGGAAACAAGGTTAACTTCTTAAAACAGTAATGATGGATCAAGAAGTTCCCAAGGTGTAGGCTAAGTTGCCAATTTGTAGATATCTGAGTATTTATGGGGAGTTCACCAGGAATAGCGTGCTATTTGATTTGATGGTAACAATTTTCTTCTTTAGAAATTTTATTTTCATATTAAAACAAATTCGTTTTCCTTTGTAGTTCTCTAAGATATAGTACTTAGGTCTGTAGAATTCTGAGGTGCTAATATTGCGTATCTTCTGTGATGATGTTTCAAACCTAGATTCTCACTGCCATAAAAGGAAGTGAAAATACATCTTCATAAAATCTTAAATTGGTTATAACTCTGCTGTGGGTCTGCAAATCAGACATTCAGAATTGGGTAAAGTTAGATGAGAGCCAAGTGGCTTTTCTAATGTATTTTTAAATGAAATCCATAAAGAAAACTCTATTTCATTAAGTGTTTGAAGAGAGCAACTTGAAAATATATTCAGTTAGAGAAGCCCGGCTCCCAAGTGAGTCCTGTCATTCCACAGTAGGTGAGTTTATTTTCCACGGTGGCTGAGTTTTGTGCCATTGAGATATTTTCCTTGTCACCTGAGGCAAGCTTGATGGTTAATGGGATCACTAATAGGATATACAGTCAGTTATGGAGTTCTAAACCAGCTTGGATTAGCTATGACTAAAATCAATTACCACAGTCCACTGGTCCACAGAAACCAGGGGGGTATTCTCATTTCTGTTCCTATTGAACAGCTGTAGTTGGTCCCCAAGAGAAGAAAAATATTACCAACAAAATTGATGCTAATTAGCACCCATGTTGGCAGTCAGAATAGAGAAACCAAGGGGAAAATTTGCAAAATGAGGCTGGTTAAGGGCAGTAAAATATTTGTCTCACTAAAATTAGCCAAGTATAATAAATGACTGTCCACTGATTTTCCAAAAACCCACATTCTTCACTTAATCAACACATTAAAGGACAATTTTGTGATTGATGTGACAGTGTATTTGCATTCCATTTTTATCCAACTATTTGTACTGTAGATTATCAGTATTAGCAAGCTTGTGCAGCCGCCACATGTCACAGGTTCACTGTATTTGTTTGCAGAGACAAACATTCTGACTGCGTGCAGGCATTGGCAAGACTCATTCAGCCAATAAAGATTAATATTTTGCTTAGCACAGAAGATGATAACTCTATTGGTTTGTGCCCTAAAATTTTAGCTGTATGTATTTATTTCTTTAGCTTAATACAATTCAATGTGAGATAGTTATTCAATTACATTTTAATGTGAATTAAGTGTAGAATATTCCCCAAGTGCAAATTTATGCTTAACAACTAAGGAAGATTGCACAGGTTTTCCTGCTGAATGCATAAATTATCAGTTGAGTTTAATTAATATTTTTAGATTTCATTACGTCAGTTTCCAAAAGGAAATATAGACCATAATAAAAATATTTTATTGCAGTGAAATCAAAACTGAGGCAGGAACCTTCATTGAAAACTGACATTCTTTTGGAAAAAAAATCATACAATTTACATTCTGCAGTTCATGACTGTCATGGTAGGGAGAACTGATGTCTAAATTCAATAAAATATTTATGGTGTCATTTTTCTTTCAAGGTAGAATTGTCAATGGAGTATTACTGGATCAGGCAGCTGGTGTGACAGGAAGCATTTCATTGATTATGGCAGTGTCCTTTGCTGACATGCCCACACTTCCCTATTAAATAGATGATAATGCATTGGCAGAGATTTTTTAAAGTGTTTATCAGATAAACTTTCGGGGTAACTCCACTGTCACATGCTCAATCGTAATTAACTTTTATGTACCACATAATATTTTTACTCCTTCTCTGACCAACAGTATCTTCACTATTTCCTTTCCATCTGTACAGCTAAGCTCTGTGCCATTCATAACATTTCACCTAACTATGTAACTAGGGAAGGAGGAAGATTTTTACTGATAATAGAACATGCACAGCAAAATAACAAGATTAATACACATGCAAATGTAAAACAATTCAGAGTTTATATTTTTGTGGGTCTTATAAGATAAATCAAATATCTTGAAACCAACATTAAATGAATTTGGCTTTGTATTTTCTAAATGCTCATGTGAAGAGGATAAATGTTACATTTAACAAAAACATGGTTGGTTTGGATTTTGGTACATCATGCATATCATATATTATAAACATAATCATACCTGTTAAATTATTTCATAAACTACTCCTAATTACATCTCTCTCTCTCTCTCTTTGTTTTTTTTGGTGGAACTGGAGATTGAACTCAGGCCCTTGTGCTTGCCAGGGAAGCGCTTATTTCACTGAGCTATCTCCCCGACTCCTAATTACATCTGAGACACAATCTCTCTTTGATGAATTTACTTCCCACGGATTCTGTGTAACATATGTGTCTCACTGCACTGACCTTAGCTCATGTAATAGACATGCATATATTTTATACTATTTAGAGTTTAAACTTAGGCCAATTTATGTTACCTAAAGAGACAATTTATGCTAAAGAATAAAATTTTCTTTATAAGAGTATTAAAAATTTCATATCTGGGGCCACGGAGATGACTCAGTTGGATTAAGTACTTCTCTGGCAAGCACAAGGGTCTGAGTTCAATCCCGAGTTCTGCCAGAAACAAAAAAGAAAAGAAAATTCATATCCATCGCTAGAATATTAACTGCTATTAGTTGCATTTATTGTTTTTTTACTTCAAGTGATCAATTTAACATGTAAATTCCATTATAAGCCAATTTTGAAGTGAACTAAAACACTTAATTTATCTGTGCATGCCACTGTCACAGAGTTAGTGTTAAATAAAATATTGTTTAAAATAAGTATAAATTACACTCACACACAGCTAACATATGTAGGTGTGTTCAGTTTTCAAATGAGATAGATGATAGACAAATAGATACATAGATAATTAGTGGTATCTCAGGACACAAACTCAGTTCATTCTACAATTTAGGGAAGGTAGCCAGGGTTGTGTTTGCTGTTTGTAGCTTGCCAATAGCAGCAAGTTCTGTGGAATGCTTCTGTTTGTGACCTGCACTGTTCACAGATAGAAGCCTTCATGAACTAAGGTGCCACTTTTGGAGCCAAGAACTTGAAATGAGTCATATGGTAGGAACAAGGGAAGAATAGAAGCTGTCTTAGTGGTTAAAATCTGTGTATCGGTAGATCTGTGAGTTTCAACATGAAGTGTAGACAGAAATTGCTATTCAAGAAGGGTTTGGATAATTGGGGGTAGAAGGGAAAGACTGAATATTAAAAGGTCACAAGAAAGGAAATACCAGGTTGTCAGGAAATGTTGCATAGAAAGGTCAAATAAGAAAAGAAAAATAGAATCAAGATTTTTTCAGACTGGGAAAATGAAGGTATAAATAATGTTTGAAGATGTTTCAGTATATATAGATATATTCCTCAAATTATTTAGTAGTAGTATAAGAAGTGTAGATGATTACTTATAGCTGAATTAAAGAAAGTACATTTCTATAAAATAGACAGAGTGTTCAATGCATTTAAAACCCAAGAATTGCTCTAGAGTAAGATCTAGGAGATGTAGGTAAATTTAATGCAAGAGCCAATCCTTAGTGATTTTATAAAAAAGCTTTTCATAAAATATATTACCCAGAAGCAATTGGAATATGAAGGATTGGTAGACAGCCTGGATTGAATCTAGTTGCTATGCCTTGCAAGTTTAAGCTTACACAGGTAATTGAATTCTTCTAAATATTACTTTTCTCATATAAAATTAATATGTTGAATTTTGAAAAATAGTCATTAAAATAGATGAAGCAAAAATTAAGAAAAATACAAATGAAGTCTAGCTGGTACTTGATACATACTCAGTCTCCTAGATCAAACTGAAAGTGAGGACAGTGCCATCAGGACCCCCAAAAGTCCTGAATATATAATATAGAGTGAATACTGAGTGCTCCCCATTCTTACAATATGATCACTCCTTAATTTAGATGACTTTTCCAATCTCAGACCAATCCCATTCATTTCTTTTTCAAAATTCTGCATACATGACATCTACATAAGTGACAGATTTTCCTTTAATTGTATCATCACTAACTTCAATCATGCACGTAATTCTACCTGGTAATAGCAATCACACTCTCATATGCAATTGCATCTATTGTTTCTCACCTACTGTAGTAGATTATGGTATCTCTTCTCCTCTCTCAAACTTTAAGATTTCTCCCTCATTCATCCCTGGCTGCTGTGCTTACATTGCACAGTAATAGAAAATGATTTTTAAAAAGCCTCATATAGTCTCAGGTTCACTCATGGTTTTCTACTGTCATCTGTACTCTACTCAGATTTTTGTCTTACGTACACCAAATTCTCATTCTTATAAACTCAAGTGAAACCTTTGGTTTGCGCATTTTTTTTCCAGTTCACTTTAGGCAAGTTCTGTTTTTCACTATGGGATCACTTTTGATAGCAAACAAATACATTGTATTTTCCAATTTTAGAAACCTCATTGTTCTTTCAGTTTTTCTCCCATTTTCTTGCTTATTTTGCAGCAAAATATTTTGTAATAGATGCCTATAAATGTAGCCCTAAGTCTTGCTCTTCCTGTTCCCTGCATGTTTTTATTTTTTTTCTTTGGGATATACTGACTAAATCCTGCATATCATAAAAGCTAAAGATAATCCACCACATCGTGCAATTTGTCCAGACCTTCTTAAAACTTAAGGAAGTTATTTGTGCCTTTTTTAAACCCATATTTGTGTATTTTTCCAGAGACCACTGTATTGATATTGCTATGGAAAATGTTTGGTCCTCATGTTATAAGAAAACTGTAGCATAAGATACAGAGATGGATTACTTTTCCTTTTCTTCTATTCCTGAGTGTCAAGTTATCTAATTATCTGATGGTTTGCCTCTACTGTATTGCTTTCTGATTTCCCCTTCCAAATCAATGAGAGGACTAGTGGTCCAAGGCTCTGTTTCTTGTTACTGGTGTCTGATTTATTCATACTTCCTGGATAATCCTATCAATTTAAATGGCTGCGAATGTTGAACTCCTTGTCTCTAAGCTATCCTGCTCTCCTAAACTGCAGGCACAGATACATCAGCCTCCTCTGACTTCATTTGGATACCTAATAGGTAACGCCAACGCAACATATGGAAAACTGAAATAAATCCTTCCTCACCTGCTCAAATATCTGCCTCTCCAGGAACCATTATAATCAGTGTTGGGGAGAGTTCCAATTTTCCAAAAGGCTCAGCCCAGTTTTTTTCCAATGACTTCTCCTTTCCCAATTTTAAAAGCCAAAGTTCCTGAGCTCAGCAGACCCTGTAGATCTCATCTCTGCTCCCTTCTCTCCTGCTACTTTTTCTCACTAACTTTGCTCTTATCACACTGATTTCATTACTGTGTTTTAAACATCTCACACAGATTCATAGTTTCACTCTTCCCAGAATTGCTTCCTACCTTATAGCTTTTCCTCTTCTTTTTCACTGATCCTGGATGACTTTCCCAGTGAGGCCTGCTGTAGCGATCCAACTTGACATAACCACAACAATCTTGGTCACACTGTCACCGTGCTAGATGAACATGGCTTTCCAACACTGATTGGATTAAATGTCTCAATGGTAGTCAAGATAATCTCGTAGAGCTGGGGAGATGACTCAGTGAAATAAGCACTTTCCTGGCAAGCGCAAGGACCTGAGTTCAATCCCCAGTTCTACACACACACAAAAAAAAAATCTTAGGGCTAGAGACAGGGCCTCTGGCAGGCTAGGCAAGTGCTCTACCCTAGCTGCACCCCATCCCTGAAACACACTTTTGGGGCCAGGGAGATGGCTCAGTGGAACAAGCGCTTCCCTGGCAAGCACAAGGGCCTGAGTTCAATCCCTAGTTCCACCAAAAGAATAAGATAATCTCGTGGCTCTACACAATGATACTTGGTCTCTTAACTGATGCTTGATGTGTTAGTGTTTTGGAAGGCCTAAATGAATTGTAGAAATGAACGTCTTTATCTTTTCCTTGCTTAGTATAGAAACTCCTTCCTGTTGGCTCAGAGCACAAGGACCGTGGCACACCTTCAGTACACAAGTCCCTCCTAAATCACATTATGTGCAATCCTGTATTTGTCCCCTTCTTTCTTTGATGTCTCAGCACTTTTTGTCTTCAGAAGTTTGTTCTCTTCTGCCCAGTTTATCTGAGATAGTTCCAGTCATCACCTTATTTGAAATTGTACCACACTTTCTCCAATGTACCTTTTCCCTGTTACCTGAACCATTTTCATTTCTTAGAACCCATTACTTTTTTTTTTTTTTTTTTTTTTGTCTTTTTTGAGACAGGGTCTCACTGTGCAGTTCAGGCTGGCCTTAAGCTCACTTTGTAGCTCAGGCTGGTCTCGAACTCACAACAGTCCTCCTGCCTCAGCCTACCTGGTGCTGGGATTGCAGGCATGCGCCACCACGCCCGGCAGAACCCATTACTTTTTAAAAACACATCATAGAATTTCCTATTCCTTGTATTTAGTGGATTTTATCAATTTCTATTCCTATCAATGGGAACATGCTCTATAAGGCAGGAGATTTTTTAAAAACTCTCAATGAGCTACAAGAATATTTGAAACATAATAGATATTTAACAAAAATTGTTTAACAAATGAGAGAATTATTGACTCAGAAAGACTATCTTTACTCCTGTCTAAAACAAATCACAGTAAAACAGAAATCAATTATGTACTAGGAAGGCATGCATTCAAGTGTTGAGGGTGGAGAGCAAGCAGTATGAACTTCCAGTGTATCATGTCGTCCAAGGTTTGTAATTCCCTTCAAATTTATACCCGACAACATTATAAGTATAAAATTACATTTTACATTACTTTTTATCTCATTATTTAAAATGTATATTATTGAATGCTTTTGATTGGAAATTTATAAGCTTAACTTGGATTAAGACATTTAGTATTAAAGCTACAATGCTGGTCCCAAAATTATTAATAGAGGTTCATTCACAAAGAACTCTAAAAATGTCTATCGGGATATTGGGAAATCTTCCTGGAAGTATAGCAAATACTGAAACCATAGAATTCAGTTTCTATAATGTGCATAAGTTTTAAGAAATATTTAAAATATATTGGTGAGTGATTAAATTATATCTTGGACTGATACTTGTTAGCTTATTTTTAAAATAAAAGAACACCTAATTTTAGAAACTGAGATTCTAAATGCTACAATCCTATTTTAATATAGAAACAGCAAGAAGGCTGGCTAGATAGCTCCATGGTCTAAAGTGCCTGCTTAGCCATCTACAAGGACCATGGCTCGGTCCCTGGCACCACATGCCATGCCAGCCATGGCCCCAGGCTGGGCTGAGTTGACCACGAAAGAATAAAAATAAAAACAGAAAGAGCACAAGTAACAGTAAAGAGCCACATTCTCACATACCATCAATAAAACTCAGAGGTTTTCACATGCAAAGACAAGTGCTGGCATTCAATCAGTAGTTTTAAATTTCATTGATGGATAGAAAATAGAAAATAATTGGTAGATCCTCTTTATGATTGAGTAAATAATTGGGAAAGAAGTTATTGGTTATTATTCATAATATTTTAAATTGACTAAGAAGATTTTTCTTTTGTCAACACTGAACATTGGACCCAGAGGCTTTTGGCTGCACTACATTCCTAGACTTTTACTTGTTTTCTTCCTTCTTTTAGTAGGTAGGGGGAGGACACTGCTGTCACTGACTCCCTTGGGCTGATTTTGCACCATGCCTTCTGAACTTGTCCTGCACGTATTCCCACTACTGCCCATCCCTCACGATGCAGAGTCCACATAGGACCCGATGCCTATCAGTGCTGCTTACGCATCACACTGAAACATCCAGAACCAGGAGCCTTCCCTTATAAAGTTCCATGCTTCAACATGTTACAGAGAAAAGGACAAATGAAATATTCTAATGCTTCTCTCTGTTTTCACTTTGCTATTTATTCTTTTCTCTTGTAGTAGAGGAAATTGTTGTATCATTAAATTGACAAAGAAAAGAATACAGGGTATGTACAGCTCACTTTCGTTCTCTTTTTTATGAGCAGAATATATTTGTTGAAGAAAAGAAAGCTCCCGTCCAAGAGAAGGAGAGGAGGGGATCCAAGCAGGTTGTCCCCAAGAAGCTGTCTCTTCCAGGGACTTTTATAGGGTGAAAGCATGTGGGGCTAAGGTGAAGAAAATGAGAACTCACTTAGGTGGATGTGAGGTGGGACAAAACTATGGTTAACCAATAGGATTACAAGTGCCATTGCTCAGGTAAAATTGAATAAGTCCAGTACCAAATGTGGAAGAGAGTCATGTATCAAGTGGGCATGAACATAAAACAGGACTTTAAGAATTCCTTCGTCTTCCCCAAGTGAAGACTCTTTCTTATTCCACCCTTGGATACCTTGACTAAGTCAGTTTGCCTGTTGATAATTTTAAGTCATAATTAGTGAATAGAGGAGTTCTTTCTTGAGGGAAGGGAGAAACATTGTTTAGAATTAGTGAATGGGTATTACAACAAGTAAACCAATGCCTGGTCTGTACCTAAACATATTACATTTTTAATTGATCTCTACTTGGGTAAGACTGTTCTGTTTTACTAATATTTAAATCTGAAGCTTCATGTAGCCATAAATTGAATTATATTATTTGGTATCCTCCATCAGCAATAGTAATAGTAAAAATTAAGCCTTTCCTTAAGAAACATATTTATTTCTCATTTTGTTTAAAATCAGGAAGGAAAATTGGATGCTATTCATTCGGCTCTCTTAAGCACTTTCACTCCTTTATTTTGATCTTGTCTCACAATTTGTATACATATGTCACTGACTGATAAAAAAATCATTTTTCAGACACATACATTCTCTGCTTTCCTGAAATGGTTGTTTAAAGACAGGCTTTCTCATGTGTAGTAATCAATGCTGTGAGTGTGGAAATTACTTTAGGGAGCATTATTCATCTCAAACTGTATAATGGGAATTAATCCACATGGTATACGCGCAGGGAGACCAAGGTAATGACAAAGGACAGTTGAATAAATAAGAGAACAAGTCAAGCTGTTAGATGTATATCAAGAGCATATTGCTTCAGCATATGAGAATGTATTCCATTTTGCTGTGTGGGTAAACCATGATGAGCTTTTAGTAGGCTGCATTTAAGCTTTCATGAATTTGTGAAAGCAAAATTAGTCTGGTTTGCTTTCTAAAACAAGAAGTCTTTTCAACAACAAGGATTATATTGATTAAATTAGTCCTTCTACTTTTTCACAGAAAACTAATAGAAGCTATATCAGTATGACAGTAACACATCATATACATTCACAAATTAGGAAAATGATGTAAGGCTGTAAATGGACCTTTCTGCATTCATTCTGCATTGTTATATGAACCTTAGTAAATATGCTATCTGCTAGGCATTTTGCTAAAAGCTAAGATTAGAATATTCAATATCAGCCACAGAGTATTTTCATCTCTTAAAGAAATAGATTATTATAATTATTGGATGACAATTATTAAGCATTTGTTGTATGCTAGGCACCTTGCTGAATGCTTACATTAGACCTTCTCAGTTTTAAAATTCATCATCTTCACTCTGTTCATACCATACCCGTGTCATTTACTGCAATTTTGTATGGCCCCACAGTCCTGCAGTCATATCTTTCTCACTACACTGTAACCCCCTTGTGTACCAATTCAGTTTGTAAATCACTGGTCCATCCATTTAATTTGACATATAATATACAACCCACTAATATACTATGTATTTTAAACAACCTCTTGACTTCTAACACTTAATTAGAAATTAGATTGAGAGGGAATTGGATGATCTATGGCATTTCCTGAAAAAAGTCTAGGAATCTCCTTGGAGAGATGCTACATGACAGAAAAATGAAGAGAGAGAGTAGATATAAATTAATGACCCTATAATTATTGCTGGCACCTCCGCCATCACAATTTTTTCCATCCCTCAAACCACTAGGTAGATTTAATGTGAAATCTGCTTATTTGAGAGCTACTACAACTTGACAGCTAAATACTTTTTGTGGACCAGAGTATCACCTTATATAAGGTGAATCAATAAATTTAAAATAATGTCACTGACAATGCTGACCCATCTACCAATTATATGACATCGCACTGCTCTTCTCTGACAGGAGTCTACTTTTATATGGATTAAATTGTGGGGAATAACTCTAAAAGTATTTCCAAATAAACTATAAACTAGAGTTCCCCAGATTTATTGAGTGCTTCTTTACAGATATCACTTTAATAGCCTATTTTCTACTTTACACTGTGGAATTGAATGACCCCACAGATTTGTAAGCCTGTTTTGGTAGGATTTTAATGTCATATGTTTCCTATGCTATAATTCTGGCCTTAATTTAGTTCTGAATTTGCATACCCTAAACATATACAAAAAATCCTTTCAACTTTGCACAAAAAAAGGTTGTTCAATAAAAATGCAGTTTCTACTTCCAAGTGTTGGTTTTGTTTTAGAAACAAGAGTGAGGAAGTGATTTTAACTTGGCTAAAAGAACATCCAGACAAATACAAAAAAAGAGATGAGGCTAAATAAATTAAAATAAACTTATATGGGGGGATGCATAGTTTATATGTATATATTTGTATGTGTGTAAACAAACGTAGTGAATTCTATGTTTTGTATGATTTTTGTGGATCCACACAAAAAAAACACACTTTCATTATACCTGGCAACAAGATATTTATCTTTGGGGAAGATCCAGCTTGCATGGGAAGTCCTTATTCCAATCCTTAGTGAGTAGTAAGGTGACTCAGGTCCATAGGTGGTGTTACCTTGAGCTTGAACATGTCATAACCCCAATCTGAAGCTTGCAGAATGCTTTGCTAGCTTTATTGTTTTTAGACACACTGCACAGTTCCTTCAGGATCACAAATCATACTTCTATAGGCGCCAGATTTGAGAACTTGCAACCTGACAAGCTAGAGGTGTCACAGTGATTCTTAAGTGAGTAAAATGCCTCACATTGCACTCTCTCAAATATGCCAGAGCAGCACAGTCCCAGTGCCACAGCCGAACGCCACTGCATGTCAGCCTTGGCTGCTTTGCAGGTATACAGGAAGTGCAGCTATGCTGTCACATTCCAAATCTGAAAAGGAAAAAAAAAAGCAGTTTTCATCAAAGAGCCTTTGAATGTTGTTCCTCCTGAGATGACTGCTGGCTATTGCACTTTCATGCTTACCCTTCACACTGAACTTCACTCAAAAGGCTTTAAAACGCACTGATGATTCAATGTGCTCTTCCACCACTGTACTTTCTGTAGCAGGCAACTAGCTTGAGAGGAGGCTGTGTTCACCTTAAGATTTATGTGAGAGAGTAAGGCCCCTCATGGAAAGGACTTGCTTCAGGGTTAGGATTGTACAGAGTATAGTCTCAAGGACTCTGGCTCAGGAGGAAAGGCCATAGTTTTCCCTAACTTTATCCCTCAACCTTGATGCTATGTACAGACGTCTTAGTAAACAGACAGATTGATGAAAAATAAAAGATATGCTTAAGATAGAAGCTGCCTTGGTTTCTCCTGATATCATTTACTAGAGAAGTGAGAATATCCAGAAGTATATCCACTCTAGGTATGTAATGACCAGCACTTTCTATACCATGGGGAAGGAAAATTGTTGATTTCTGCAATGTATAAGACAAATAATAGTACCCTCAATACTGAGCCCTCATTAATGCATTGCAGTAGCTATTGAAAACATATAAAGCCTGGAGTAGAGTGCATTGATGACTACAGTAGTTGCAGAAATGTATCCTTTGATAAGGGCAATTACAGAAAGCCTTGTCACTTCAGAGGGCTGTGGTAGGGTTAATACAGCATTCACAGACAAGACGCAGGTCCTACTTTCACCAGAAAGAGCACTAAGTAATAACAATAAGCTAGGGAGCTAGAGTTTTTTTTTTGGAGATTTTAATATATAGGAACATCTCAACTGCAAATAATGATCATTTAAATTTTCTTTTTCTGTCTCTATCCCTTTCATTTCTTTTCCTGTCTAATTGTTCTAATGTCTCAAGAACTATTCTAAATAGCAGTGATAAGAGCTGATAGCATTTTGTTGTTTCTGATTTTAGAAGGAAAGGTTTTAGTTTCTCTCATTTTAGTATAACCAATTTTTTCATAAATGATTTTTATCAGGTTGAGATAAAACTTTCCATTCCTGTTTTGTGAAATCAAGTGACAATGTCAGTATGACATACAAGAACCCATTGGGTACAATGAAACCAATTCTAAGAGGGAAGTTATAGTGATGAATTATGTGATCTGGAAAACAGAATATAGTCAAATGAATTCTATTGATTTACTTCAAGGTCCAAGAAAAACAAGCAAAATCTGACCTCAGATTTAGGACAATAATATAAATATTACAGAAGACATTAATGAATTTAAAATTGAAATTGAAAATTTCACAAAGAAGCAATTAATCAGAAAGTTGGTTCTTTGAAAGATTTAGCGAACTAGATAAATTCTTAACAAAATTTACCAAAATAAGGGAGAATAGGTCCAAAATTCCCATTATTTGAAATAAAAACGGTCAATCCAGGGTGATGACTCAGTAGAACAAGCACTTGCCTGGCAATTGCAAGGGACTGAGTTCAATCCAAGGTTCCACCAAAAAAAAAAAAAAAAAAAGAAAGAAAGAAAAAAGGCTAAATTACAACAGATTATCCATAAATCTAACAGATTATCAGTAACTACTTTGAGAACTTCTATTCCGATATAGTGGAAAATTAAGAAGTATTTTGTAAATTCCTAAATATATATGAAATATCAAAGGTAAACCAAGAAGATATAAAAATCCTGAACAATCTGATATTGGTCAATGAAACTGAGGAAGTAATAAAAACAAACACACAAGAAAAAATATTAATAAAACTTCAGGTCCTGAGATATTCATTACTATCTATTGTCAACACCTGTCAAGCTCTTTAATGAAATGGAATGGAAAGCAATTCTCCCAAAGTCATTTAGGAAGCAAGCATCACCCTCCATCTTCTGTTGAACTCTGCTTCCTGCCTGCCATACCATGAGTTGCTTCTCATGGCTGATTCCCCTTTGCAATTATGCATGCATTGAAAATTCTATAAACCATAAGCCCAATAAACCTTTCATCCAAGTGTCAGTATGGGTTTCAGTGATAAAAAAGCAACTAACATATGTTAACAAGGCAAACAAACAAACAAAAAAGAACCTAGTAAGTTGTAGGAAGTTTTTTGATAAGTATCATGTGCATTTTTATTTTTACTTTTATTTTTTTATGTTCTTTGTATTTCAGGGAAGGGTTCACAGGGTGTTCAGGGTCTCACTACTAGATCGGACTTGTAGGGATCTACCAGTTTACAGCCTCCCAAAAGCTGGGATTACAGGCAGGCACCATCACGCCCAGTCTCAATTGTTGTCTCAGTGTGCCCTGGGGCAGGGCCAGCACTGCAGGCCTAGGCATTGAACCCCTGAATCCTGCATCTTCTTGCAGGTGCTTTAATACACCGAGCTGTTTGGCAGACTCTCATGTGTATTTTTGGACAAAAGACATATAACAAGAGGAATCACGAAACTATAGCAACTAAGTAGAAATACAAGCCCAATTGTTGTGCAAACTAGAACAACTGGGAATGACTACTAAGGAAGTGTTTCATTGTACAGAGCATTACTACAGTAACTTCAAGTACTGTTAAGAAAACTCAATTATGAGCTGAGAACTTGACTTGGCATCCTAGAGGAGTTTACTGTGAGACAATGGAAAGATGATGGAGGTTGAATGGAGGGAAAGGAAACAACAGGTATGTTTTAGGTAGGAATATAATGAATTAAAATGGAGAGTAGAATAGAAGGGGAGAGATACACACCACTCTCTAAAGTGGTGAGAAATGAGATACTTAGGCAGAGCATAAAAGAAATTGTATATAAAATACTTATAGTTTTACAACAATATGGTATTACTGCAATTATTTTCAGCTGTTTTATTTCCCAAGAGTGTTTTTAGTTGCATAAATTAAATGCATAAATTAATGTCTTTCAAAATTGAGGAGAGCGTTTTGGAAATGAGATATATATGCTGCCAATAGGGAATAAAAGCAAATGCACAGACAAGGTCCCCAGGGAAGGAAAATAGCCAGATAATAGAGTGAGGACAGGCTTGGCAATCTTAGTAAAGATGAAACAACAGATGGGGTATGATTTTTGTGAGTCCTCACACAGATGGTTCACCAGATGGATTCTGCCGGGTTCAGACAACTTATGTGTGTTTTTCAGCTGCTTATCAAGATAGGCAAGGCCACTTCTGTTCAGGGAAAATCTTCACTTGGTTCAGGTTATTGAAATATAACACTAAAATAAATTGGATGTTGGCAACATTTTATAAAGTGTACTTATTAACTGTCATTTCTAATTAGACAAAGATGTATAGATAATGTTATTGTGAAGACACCAGACTTCAGAAAGAACTGATAGGTCATGGCTTGGAAAATACTATTCTAATATTTTACATAGGTTAGACTTGGGAACGCTAATTTGAATTCAAGTATTAATTGACTAGAGTGTCCTCTGAAACTTTATGTTAAGAACAATTTACACTTAGGTAAGACCCTGATATGTAGGAATTAAACTGCAATTTAAGTAAATGAAGGATGTATTCCTATAAATTTAATTCATTTTTTTAATTCAATATGTTGTATTTTGGTTGAAATTTATACTCATAAATGTTCATTAAGTATTAACATAATAGATGATTAAGTTAATAATGTTTAATAAACTCCTATCATAGGTATGTGTACACGGGTTCCAATTTTGAAGTAGATGTTCAGTACATTTCAGACCATTTTGACTTATGAATGGATTAGTTTTGGAAGAACAGAGTTTATATTAAAGATAAAATAATAATGTAATACTTATGTATTTTTAATTGTCTTTCTAAGATACAGCTGTACAATTTACTGATGAAAACACAGAATTTCATCTGACAGCTACTCTTTCTGCTACTATGAGATCTTAATTCATAGGATTGCAAATTGTAACAGGATATATTTTTTCTTCCTAAAGCAACTCTAAGGTATTGATTTGAAAAATCAAAGGAATGTGATCTGTTTGGAAATACTACAAAGGGGTGGAAACCAATAACTCTATAATTTTTCAAAAACAGTTTTCTTTATAGAAACACATCCACGACAGCTTGTTTTATATAAAACATGTAATCTTTCCTAAATACATTTATATATTATTTCTTTTGATTCATACATTAGCCCTCTAACACAAGCATGACAATTACAATGATCTCCATCTTATAAATAAAGTGGAATGTGGAAAAATGGAAAAGCTAAATAACACCAATACACTTAATAGACTGTGACTCCCTCTTGTCAGCAGCGATTTACTGAAGGCTTATAATGAATCAAAACAATAAAATTAGGCTACTTCCAGAGTTCTATCATGCAGTATACAATATTACGTATTCTAGGGATTGGGATTACATGTGAATAGACCAGTCATTTTAAAGTTCTATTTAATTACCTAATATAGTTTTTTGGTTTATAATTTAAGTTCTTAGTTATATATGTAGAATATATATTATATAATATGTTCTATAATATATTATAGAACATATACTTTGTATTATATAACTTTTTAAAGTTACATATAGAATTTATAATACATGTGTAGGCAGTGAATTTATGACAGTATAATATAAGCAAAATGATGTTCTAGGAGCTTTGGAAGCAGGAAAAGTAGATGTAAGTTTTTGTAATGGAGATAAAGACAGTACAAAAGACAAAAGGACATTTCTGGTGTTTCTTAAAGGAGAGGCTAAAAGACTGGTTAAAAAATTTGACATAGTTTTTCCAAAGAAAGAATAGCACATGTAAAATCAATGCATAGGAGAATCCATGCAGATGTCAGTATCACTGAAGTGCAAACTCACAGTCATAGAGTGACAGGAGAAGAAAAAGGTCACAGATACAACAGACAAATCAAGAATCCATGACTGAGACTGTGAACACCTAAATCATCATGTCCTGGGTAAAAGATGATGTTTTACCTCCTGGAACTAAAATTTCATGCTTCTGCAAGAACAGAGATTAAATTTTATAGTCTATGAGCAGTATAAATGCTATTGGGAATTTTAAAAAGACGACAAACTGGTGAAAATACATAGAACCCTGTAAGGCCACTTATGAAGAATTGATTTGAACTTTATGCAAAAATGTAATGGGAGGCAATAACTGAAAAAGTAACACAAGTGGGAATCAAAATGTCAATAAAATTAGGTGTTGGGACTATAAGGATTTAGCAGTTAACAGGGTTGGGAAGTAAAATGATGGGTTGAGGGAAAATCAAAGGGCACAAAACCTTTCCCGGCATTTTAATGTGAACCACTGGTAATATTGATCCAGTTCACTTTTGCAAGCAAGGAAAATAGTTATATTTGATTATTGTTGAGAATCTGAGAAGAAAGGTGGAATAGAAATGGCAGAGGATAAATATGTCGTTAAAAGAGGTTAAATTTGAATTCTGCAAGGATATCAAGGTTGCAATATTTATTAAGGGTGATTGATCATAGTGATTTGGTGCTTTAGATACATGTTTGATAGAGAGAATTGTACCCTCAGGAATTGAAATTTGGATCTGAATCACATTCTCAAGTAAAGATTATACAAAACAAGGACCTGTGCAATCAATGAAAGAGGAGAGGAACAAGAAGTCTGTGAAAAAGCTGTGTTGACAATCTTTATGCTCTTTTTTAATCATTGGTTTCTTGTTGGCAAGCAATTAAGACTGCAAATCTTTTAGGTGTCACCTCACAGATCATTGTTGCCTGCTTTGCGCTCATGACAATGTCTGACACAACACATTAGAAACGGAGTCACACCTTGTCCCATCAGGAGAGGAGTGGGAAATGAATAACACACAAGAAATCCTATCGAATGGGAGAAGAAGGAAAATTGAAGAGATCGGTAATCTGAGAGAGAATAAGAGATACGTTTGCATTTGCCACATCAAAAATGGGAACCTGAAGAAGAACCTGGACACTTGAATTGGTATATCCTGGGAATATACTTATCTTTATTTCCTTTTGAAACTAACCTTCATGCTTATTAAAAGAAAAGGACTGGAAAAATGACGTGAATAGGAGCATTTTGGCTAGAAAAATTTGTTCTTTGAAAGTCATCATTTAACGATTTTATTTTGCATAAAAATGCATAATATCAAATTTAAACCACAATTGAGGCCCAGATTTTGTGGCTTGTTCAATACCATGGCTGTATAAAAAGTTCATTGCCATCACCAAATTGATTCCTTAAATAAATAGAAATATATTGCTGCCAGAATATCTACAGTTTTCACCTCTATGTAAGTACAAGTTCTGTTTCTATTTTCTAGGACTGTCAATAAATAACTGACAGTTAATGTGCTTGCCTTTAGAGGGTTTATGTCACTGAGCAATAATGTGCTGGTCATCTTAACAAGTATTTTCTTTAGAATGGTATAATGTAAATAATAAATCCATCAAACATTTTTCACGAATTATTTGTATATTCTTTTTTCTCAACTATATGTACTCATATCTACTTTTTATGGATTATAAAGTAACATTTCAGACATTGCCACAAGTTTTCTTTCAATTATGTCTTGGTGGAAAGTGTCACATCAGAGTATACACTTACGTATTATTTGTGATGTACTCAGTCCTTGGGATACCCAGCACTACTTATTTTGCTGCCTCTCATTTTTTTTCACACAAAATTCTATTTTTCAACTACAAAGACTTTGAGAAATCAAAACTACTTTGTATGTTGCTATACACATTTACTGTGATTTCTCACCCAGTGCATTCTGTATTCTACTTGTTCTCAAAGAGATCTTTCATGAATACAATCTGTATTTTCTGAATTCTCTACTTAAAACTTCATTGATTCTCTAAATGACTATAGGATAAGCCTAAATTCCTAAATGTACCTATCTCAGGTACTCTTCTCTTGTTGCTGGGACTAAACACCCGACACCCAAAATGAAGGAAGGAAAGGCTTATTTAGCTCACGGTCACTGGAGGTTTCAGTGCATACTCAGCTGGCTCCAAGGCAGAGAGGCACATGGCAGAGAGCAAATTTCTATGGCAGCAGCAACGGGCAGAAAGCAAAGGAGTGGCAAGGATTCAGGCAGCCAGCCAGCTCTCTCCCCTCGCACCAGACACAAACCATAACAGTGCTCTACAAGCTTTTCCTTAACTTGGCTTCTCCTTGCGATCTGGATTGATGCATTTCTGGTAGGCTCTTTCTCGCCTCAGTTCGTCTGATCACGCCAGTGCCGAGGCTTGCTCTGCTCTCTCATCGGTGCACACTCCCCATCCCCATCTCCCTCACATCCTTCCTACCTCTCTTTTCAAAATCCACCTCACATATTTTCTCAGCAAAGTATCCTCTGCCTTTCCACATCCACAAGGACAGGATAGCTGCACTGGCTGCATTTCAGCCTTTCATCCTATGAGATCCAAACATCTGTGTTACTTCTATTACTATTAATTCTGCTCTCTGCTCCTGTGTCCTCTCTCTTTCCTAACTATCAGCATTTAACAATAAGTATGTCACTGACTGTGAATCTAACCTACTTATAATCACTATCTTAGGCAGCCACTTTTAAAAATGAAGAACTGAATTTGATCTTATCACGAACTCAGTATTTAGCTCATAGTAATTATTTTGAATTAATTAATTAATTATGGAATGAGCAGATTGAGAAACACTATGATTCCTGAGTTTTAAAAAAAGCATAATAATTAAGTAGCTATCACTTTGGTAATGTGTAGTAAGAATGTGAGCAGTAGTTGTGGGACATATTGACCATTTTAAGTTCAAAATATACTCAAAATCTGAGCACTTTTCACTATTTATCTTCACAATTATGACTTTATCCAGAGAAGTCATTTTCTTCTTGTCCTGATTCCTGCAAAAGTCTTGAAACTGGTTCTCTCTGCTTCTATCCTTGACTCCAGTGTGCTGTTTTAAAGTAATAGTCAAAAAATAAAAACTAAACAAAAATCTAAGATCAATCTGCTCATTTTCTCTGTTGTGGTTCGCTTGTGCCCTTCACTGTGCGTGCGCTGAAGATCTAAACCCAGAGGTGCTCTGCTTGCGTGAGGAGCCTTCTGGGAGGCCTTTACGTCATGAGTTTCACGCAGCTCACGCTTCTTATCTGTCTGAACCTTAGTATACAGGTTTCATGGTGAATAAAGGGCTTGCAGAATGAGCTCGCACTTTTCCTCTGTGGGAGGACACTCCGGTCGCACCTCTGAAAGGCACAATATTTATTTGCCTTTTGGAAGTAGTGATCAGAACTTTCACAGATGACAAATTTTCCAGTTCCTGATCTTGTACTTCTAAAAATTCTAGAAATTTTAGAAATGTTTTCTGATCTTTATACAGTATCCAGTTATGGGTACTTTTCCTACAAGCACAGATATATTAGTCATGTTCTAAACTTGCTGCTCTGAGTAGCAGTGTCTCACTGTGACACGCAGGGCCCTTTCTGGCCTCACATTGGAGCCCGCAGCCAAGGCCTTTGCCCCCATTTTGTATTAATTCTATCCCCACCACATTGGCCTTTTGTTGTTTTTGGATCTTAACAAGTCCATTTTGTACTCAGTGTTTTTAATCTAATGATTTCTTCATCATAAAATTATTTCCCTTCTGTGTCTGCTTGGCAAATTTCATGCTTCCTTCAGCTGTTTGCTCAAAAATATTTTTTTCAACAAAGCTTTATCTTTATCTGTTTTGGATGCTGTGACCCAAATATCACAGGCTGGGTGGACAGAAAAGCAAACATTTATTTCTTGTAGTTCTGAAGATCAAGAGTGCACTGGATCCAGGGCTTCATAGTTCCATTGATAGTTTACTTGTTAGTGAGTCTTCATGCTGGAGAAGGTGCTGGAGAACGCTCCTGGTTTCCTTTTATAAGGACATTAAGCCCATTCATGGAGCTTACAGCCCTCAACCATCTCATCTCAAATTAACATATTCTAAATATCTGCCAATTAGAGGTTAATGTGCAAACGTGTGAATGGGAGTGAAGCACAAAGATTCTGCATTGAGCAATCCTGTTGGAACAAAAGCCTTGTTACTGTGCTCACTCTACTCATTCTCAGTCCACCACAAGGCTGCTCCTTTCTATCCATACAGTGGTTATCATAATGATGTACTGCTCACACTCCTGCAGACCAACACGGAGTCCACTAACATCTCACTTCTAATCTTCTGCTTCGGTACATCACGATTCTCTGTCCTCTTGTTTGCTCTAAGTTTCAATGATCAGTTTCTACCAATGACTGAGAATAACTCAGGGTTTGAAATAAGGCCCATTCCTGGAAGGTCAGGCTCCCTTTTAAAGCAAGAATCCCCTCCAGTATTTTCCCTTCAATAAGGCAAACTAGCTTAGAATACTGTCATACACAAGCGTCTACTTCCCTCTCCATCTTCTCACTACTGCTCAAAGAATGTTTCTTTCTTCTTCAGTTCACTGTCTTTCTCCTACCCACAGAGTTCCTCACCCCTATTTTTGCACATCTATTCTGATCTTAGCATCTGCTTCTAAGAAGATTTAAGCAAACATGCTTACTGTATTTTTCTTTTCTCTATGACACTGAGATGTACCCAGGTATTTCATGAATATGACTGAGTGAACATGGGAAGATCAATAATATTGAAGAAAATGTCTATTAACTAGTTTCCTGGAGGTGGGCATACACATAGTACATCTTGCAGAGTCAAAGTAGAAAGTCTGAGATTCAGTTACAAGGTGAGAGGAAGGAGGAAAAAGTGTGGTCCGGGGGTCCTTGTTTTGTTTTGTTTTGTTTTCTTTTCCTGTTTCTTCTTCTTCCTCTTCTTCTGGAAAAATAAGGAATTGAACTCAGTCCCTCATGGTTGCCAGGAGAGCACTTATTCCACTAAGCCATTCCCCAGGCCCCCTTGTTTTCTTTTCTTAAGGGAGGGAAATCAGCTTAGGTTTATCTAATTTCAATAATGTTAACTGGATCTTGGCTATGGAAGTAGATTTTAATTGGGTGTTTCCTGACTTTGGGTGGCTTAACTCAGAGGAATAGTTGTGTTGTGTGCCCAACTTATATGAAGAAAATGCTTATTTCTGGTTTCTTCTGACTGGAGGGTTTATGATTTGGCTTTTGTGTGGTCATGCAAGATAGATCACAACAGAGTTGTAAACAACTTTGGCTATTCTTTTGGTTGCATAATCATTGGGTATAAATTGGATGTTAGAAACAAAATGAAACAAAACCCAGAATAAGCATGTATGACAATCTAGAGCAGAGGGGACAAACGATAGCACATGGATCGAATGTAGCAATTCATGTGTTTTACACTTCAAGTTTTATTGCATGTGGACAGGTTCATCTATTTCTGGGTGACTGTGCCTCGTTCATAGTATAGTGGCAGTTTGGTGCCTAAAGCAGTGAACCTCAACGTGAAAATCCTAATATATTTTCTATCTTTCCTTTTATTTATTTATTTATTTATTTATTTATTTATTTATTTATTTTTTGTCTTTTTGAGACAGGGTCTCACTATGCAGTTCAGGCTGGCCTTAAGCTCACTTTGTAGCTCAGGCTGGTCTCGAACTCACAACAATCCTCCTGCCTCAGCCTCCCGAGTGCTGGGATTACAGGCATGCACCACCATGCCCGGCTATCTTTCCTTTTAGAAAAAACTTTTTAAATTCTTTTTTATGCTTACCACAGTATTTTCTTATTAAATGCTTGTTGTTATTCTCTGGTTTCTCCACTGGAAAGTATATAGCTCTATATTGGAGATACTGTATTCTTTTACTAATATATCACAGGTCATATACTGACATTTGGCATATAAGAAGAATAAAATAAATATTTATTAGTGATTTAATCAATTAGCACAATTAAATTATTAAGTTTGTGTTATGTAATATAAACTTTTTGTAAACTAATATTAGTTTTATCACCAGGGGGGCCATTTACACAAGGTAAATTTGAGAAGTGAGTAACTGAGTGAAAAATACTGAATGTATGCTGGTACATGGCAAATATTAACGTTAGATACTCAGAGCACAAGAGTATGTAGTACTTGTAATGTAGATCCTAGTATTATAAAACTCAGCTTACTAAGGGTTAGCTCATATGGCCACACTAAAGATTTACATGGACAGTGCTATAGGTCTATTTTAAACCAGATTAATACCATTCCTTGTCTTTCCCACTGGGTAATAAGTAGCTGAAGTGAGCACATCACCCTACTGGGATGGAAGGAATGATTATATTATAACTGCATATCCTGAAGGAAGAAGGATGTAACATGAATTTATGTGGTTTTCATTCTTCTAACTTTAAATAAAATCAACCAAGATGGTAAGGAAGAAAGCAATCTCTTTGTAATTGACTGACATCATATAACTTGAAATTAATGTTGAATTTGGTGTATGTTTTAGGCTCTTAAACAATTCATCCAGTTCGTTGTAATGATTTTTTTTAAGAAGCATCATTTGCAAATTTAAGGTTCTTTTATATTGCTAGGGCATTTGAGTATCCTGTGGCAGATATGTCCTAGACCTTCTACAGATGAAATAATTCCAGCTAAGGAGAATTTGAAACAGGTATTTGTTTTCAATGTAGGCATTGGATAATTTAATAAGTTATTGATATGTATCTGATGTTTATAATCTCATTAGCATACTGCTGTCTGTTTTCATCTCTCTGCCAATACATTTTCCCTCATTTACACTGGAGCTGTACCTCCAATACGGTATTTGTCAGATTGGCTGGCTCTTTTTAAACCTCATATCTGGTGATATTCCCAACCTGTGTCTGTATCTGGATTTTCTTCATCTCTGAGAACCCCGGTAACTATCCCCCTTGAAACCACCAGTCTGTTTGGTTCTACTACTTTAGATGCTGGTTGTCAGTTTCTGTACAAAATCTCTCCTCTCTGCTTACCTAACAAGTCTGAGTCTTCATTTTCTTCTTTTCTCTTTTATTCTGCCCTTTTTTGAAGGACTATTTCTATCACTTTAGTCACTCTCAATGTTTTGATGATTTTGAAGATATTTTACTATTGAGTGTGTGTTTTATGATTTCAAGTCCAAATATAACTCTTCATCTTGTAGAAATACATAAGCATATCTATACAGAACTCAACAGTTTGAAAGTGAAATAATCTTGCTTAAATCTATTTTTATATATATTTTTCTATCCCAATACCTTAATTCCTGATCTTTTAATCAAGTAACTTAGCAGACAGTCAAGGTATCTTTACCTCTCTCTAAATGCTTACAATGAATCACAAAGCTGGGTTGAGTTTTCTTTTTTTTTAATGCTGAAGTAGAAGTTTTCTACTTCTCTCCCTTTTCTTTTTTTTATTTTTTTAATTTTTTTCCATTTATTTTTATTTTATTAAAATACCAATGTCAATCAGACAGTTTCAAGACACCTTAACCATACAGAGTTGATGAATTTATACATTGCAAACTGTTTTCATAACGTTTTGGTATTGTACAAGGTGCATACATGATATTATATTTACAGGTTTTTTTATAGCTGAATTATATAAAAAATTCAATAATTATTTACCTAGTGGATAACCATAGCACTAAAAGCCAACATAATATCCTGTCCAACCACCATTAGTGCAGATCTTGCCTATCATAGAATTATGTAGAAGCGCAGCGTTATCTATCCCAACTGTACTGTCTATACACACACATCATGATTTTTTCTTTCTACAACCCTTCCTTTGTCTACACCTGTCAAAAGTGGGCACTCCATTGACATTCAACTACCTTAGGTGCTTGAACTCGACACCACAATCCAACACAGTCCAGCATTGTGCAACCATAGGGAGTTATTCAAAGAAATTGTCGAATATATCCATTTACAGCTCAGCTTAATATTATGGGCTCACGATGTATACTTCATTTTTATACTTTTATACTTTTCTGCTGGATGGTTAAGACCTAGGTAGATCTTCCTTTTCACTGTTACTTGTAAAATTTGTTGGCAGGTATACAATATATATTTTCTGGTGCAATGTTGTTTAATATTGAAGTGAGTTTATGGACAAGAATTACTACACTGTGTATTAATCAGAATCATAAATATAGGAAAAGAGTAATTTAGGAATTAATCAGCTGTTCTGGAATTGCCTCAGCTGATTTTAGGAAAGTTAACTTAGAGATTTCCCCCCGAATTTTCAGGTCTGTGTTTGAAAGGCTCAGTTTTCACACAAGAGTCTTTTATTTCACAATACTTTCCTGTTTATATATTGACTGAGATTTATCTTATGTTTTCTTTATATAAACCCAAAACTAAATAAGAAAATGTATATTTATGATAGAAAACCTGTCACTGCAATTATAAATTACTTTTAGTGGCTGTTTTATTGTATGTGGTAGGGTAATGTGAGGTAGAACATAACTTTAAACAATGCTCCAACAGATGTTACAGTTATTTGTAAATATTTGAGACACTTTAACACTCCTCCTCCATCTCTTCCTTTTTCGCTTCCACTTCCTTCCTTTCCATTCTACCCTCACAAACTCTTCCTCTTCCTTGTCCTCCTCCTCCTCCCTCCTCAAGTCAGGCATGATGCTAAATATTTTTTCCCACCAAGTACTTCCTTCTATGATATGCTGGATCAGTACATGCCCATCAAAATAGGATCCATTGGTCATGGATTGAAGTCACCAAACTTGTGAGCTGAAATAAACTTTCTTTACAACTTGATTTCCTTATATATTATCTTTATTAACTTTCACAACCCTAGAAAGTTGAAGAACATAATTTCTAACCATTTTTTGAAAGAAATGGTCAAAATCAATGCTATGCCAACTTTTATAGAGGACAGTAAAAGTAGCATAAGCAAATACATTTTAAGTCAGAATAATAATTGTCCTACAGGGCAACAGAGTTAGACTTTTGTCATGCTGGGAAAACTCATTCTCTTTTAAAATATATTGGTACTGATTTTACATATTGTTTGTTGGCTTACCTATTGGATTCATGGTTGTGTTGGTTTGTAAAAATTCATTGAGTACCCTTTACTATATTTACACGTTTTCTGTATACATTATACTTCCAAGGAAAGTTTAAATATTGTAAGTATAAGTTGAGAAGAATCATTTATTGGGGGGAAGGGTCTACAGGGTGTTCAGGGTCTCACTACTAGATTGGACTTGTAGTGATCCTCCTGTTAAGAGCTGGGATGAAAGACACATGCCACCAAGCCAGTCTCAATTACCCTCTCAAGCGTACCCCCAGGGGTGGGGCCAGTACTGCAGGCCTGAGAGTCAAACCCCAGCCCCTGTACCTACTTGCAGTCACTTTAATCTGCTGAACTGTTTTACCAGACCTTATTCACTGGGAATTTTTAGGTTTGTTTTATTTATTTATTTGTTTATTTTATTTTTTATTTTTCTCAATGAATTTTTACAAACCAACACAACCACGAATCCAATAGGTAAGCCAACAAACAATATGTAAAAATCAGTACCAATGTATTTTAAAAGAGAATGAGTTTTCCCAGCATGACAAAAGTGTAACTCTGTTGCCCTGTAGGACAATTATTATACAGTGTCTCACTACGCAGCCTTCCGAGTGCTGGGATTACACGCATGCGCCACCATGCCCGATGTTGAGGCAGGCATGGTGCGTGTGTGGTTCTGGCGCTTGAACAGCATGTGATATCAGAGTTCAAACTCGAGTCCGTGGGCTTGACAGGTAGGTGCTTAGCCTGAGAAGCTATCTCCCCGGCCCTTCACTGGGATTTTTATAAAATTGTGATTCTCAATTATCATCAAGCCTTTCTGGACACTTTGAATCTTGGACTCCCCTTCTCTTTCCACTTTTGCCTCTTCCTTCCACTTTATAAATGCTACTTTCTAATCTGATGCCATTGAAACATTCTCTACAACTCCATATAGAAGCGTTATGTTTGTGTACTGTATATTTCAGCTTCACTGCACTTCAACATTGCTTTTGCTGTTCCTTCTGCATTGTTTAAGTCCCACTTAGCTTTTTTTTTTTTTTTTGTCTTTTTTGAGGCAGGGTCTCACTATGCAGTTCAGGCTGGCCTTAAGCTCACTTTGTAGCTCAGGCTGGTCTCGAACTCACAACAATCCTCCTGCCTCAGCCTCCCGAGTGCTGGGATTACAGGCATGCGCCACCACGCCCGGTATTCAGTGCATTTAAAAATACTAATGATGGTTAAGTTCTACTCTAAGTATTTTGATGGATCTCAGTTCTCACAAGTATCACTGATGCACAAAATTATTTTAAAAAGACAAATTTTAATAGTCTTAGCTGAAACCAAACCTGTTTAAAGTTGTAATTCAAAGTGAGGGACAAATAAAGAAGAACAAAATTCAACAGGATTATTTAAAAGTCTAATGGGAGAGTGAAACTGTGTGACACAGAGTAAAACAGAGGTTGAGTTTAAAGGAAACTGTAAGTTAGTTTTTTCAATGTATCAAGTTGTGAAACAGCCAGATTAACACATTGAGTAACCAACTCAACATATGGACCTGAAATGAATGAAACAGGCCCATTTTGTGTTGTACATTAGAGATTCTGATAAGTAAATGAAAATTCCAATTGAAAAGCAGACAAATATGCCAAAGAAATAAAAACAGAGTAGCTGAGGTTTGTTGAATAGAATTTGATGACGTCTAAAAGTCTAAGAAAAGCCAGATTGAAGGCTGGCAAGATAGCTCTGTGGGCTAAGCACTTACTTAGGCAAGCTCAGGGGCTAGAGTTTGATTCCGAGTACCACATACCATGCTAACACCACCCCTTAGGCATGCTGAGCTGGTGATGGAGTCTGGGCATCGTGGTGCATGTCTGTAGTCCCATGACTAGGGAGGCTGAAAACAGTAACATTCCTATGAGTCTGAGCTGTGTGGTGAGACCTTGCCAACACACACACACACACACACACACACACACACACACACAGACACCACCACCACCACCACCACCACTAATAATAATAATAAAAGAAGAAAGAAAAGTAAAGAAAAGCAAGATGGGGGTAGAGATCAATGCAGCACATTCTTGATAAAAACTAGACACACGTGTATGAATAATAGAGATTTAAGGCACAGTCTTAGTCTTGTGTCACGCAGAAAGAAGAAAATGCGGAACAAGGCATAACAGCTCACAGATAGGAAAGACAGCTCATAACTGAGCGAGAGAAGAGCACCGTGCGGCTGTGTGATTGAGTGTCCAGAGGTGCTGTGTGATGACACATCGTGAACCTTCTTATTAAGGATATTTTGAATTTAAGAAAGCTACTTTTCAAAATCATCTTCAATCCTCAGGGAAAATGGATTGAATTTGGTAGAAAGCAAGATGTGTTTGTACTACATTCAGACATAGCTAAAAAGCAATTTACATACATTTGTTGAAGTGCTTTGTTTCCCTAAATTAAAGGAAATTATTAAGATAATTTTGATGATAGTAATTTAATGACATAAAATTTTAAAAAATAATAACTTTTAAAATATGACTGTGTAGTTGTTTCTATGATTTTATTTATTGTAAAAAATATTCATATGATAATTCCAAAGGCTGCAAAAATAATCCATAAATCTTATTTTTGAGGTACGCATCCTTGTTACTATAATCTGCAGAATGACCTTGGAGTCAAGAACTTAACATCAACATGGTAGTAAATTTTTAGTATTAAAATGTAATATTCTATTTCTATGGTAAATACTTTCTATTATTTTCCCAGTGTACAAAATTGCCAGGAGAATCAGTTAATTAATATTTTGCAATTTTTGCTAATATCAAGCTACTTCTTAATGCCATATTTTCTTCATGCTGTAACACCTACTAAGTGTTAGATGCACATGTGTAAATCCTACCTTGAATTTTGAATTCAAGTATATCTTCAAAAAGCACAAAAGTTTATGCTTCAGAAATTAAATTTATATTCACATTCATAATTGTTTTATATTTCTTGAATAAACTATTATTGACCAGTTTGATTATGTACACTTAATAAACAAATATTGCTTAAAATCAAAAGTAAATTTGTAAAATAGAAATGGTAGAATCCAGATTCAGTGTCCTGAGAAGAAATATATTCATATCTTGTCACTCCTGTAACAAACTGCCAAGAGCTGGAATTCTAAAACTCAAGCCCTCAGAATGCCACTTTCCCTAGGGGCTGTCAGAGAAATTGTCCTTTTGAGTTTTTTTTTTTTTTTCAATGTGTTATGGTCATTGTTACTTAAAGTTCTGTCCCTATCTTCACGTGGTTCTCTCCTCCTGGTGTCTCAGCTTTCTCTGTCTCCATTTGGACATCTGTCACTAGGTTAGGGGCCCACTTGAATAATCTCTTTGTATATAATCACGTTTTTCCAAGTATGGAGTGATATCCTCTGTATTTACACAGAAGACAATATGTAATTTTCTATGAAAAGGAATGTAATGAATTTTGTATTAGCTGTTTCTTCTGCTTTATGCCACAGAGGACTCAAAATTTACTTCCATTCATTTCATTTCTCTTCTGAAATTTTGTTCAAATCTCCTATTATCTTTTGACATGCAAAATAGTACCCCAAATAGTTACAGGTATATTCATAGTCCACCATTTGCAAAATTCTATTAATTGAATAATGGAAAAATCACCCTCCAATAATTTCTGTTTTAAATAACTTCAGATTTACACATTAGTGGCTATTCATTTGAATTTCTTTTCTTTCTTTCTTTTTTTTTTTTTTTTTTTTTTCAGAACTGGGAATTGAACTCAGGCCCTTGCATTTGCCAGGTAAGTGCTTATTCTACTGAGTCATCTCCCTGGCTCCTGCATTTATTCTTAAATCATTCTTCATTAAAATTAATTATACAGTTTACTAAGGGAAACAAGCATAAAGTAATAATTTGAAGTTAGTTAAGTATGTATTTATCCATATCCATTTACAACTCTATTGATATTTCCAATCTTATTTTCTTGTGAGTGCTAGGACTTGGACTCTGGGCCACATGCTGTGCAGGCAGGCAGGGTGCCTTTGAACTCTATCCCAAGCAGAGTAAAATTAATACTAATACTCCATATCTGGATTTCCCAATAGTAAATGTAAATATAGATTAATAACAACAATTTGACTCCAGAAAGAATGGTTATCATAAGGAAATCAACCAACAACAAATGTTGGAAAGGTTGTGGGAAAAGGGAACACTTCTCCACTGTTGGTGGGAATGTAGACTGGTACAACCACTGTGGAGGTCAGTGTAGAGACTCTTCAAAAGAGTAGGACTAGAAATCCCATTCAAGCTGGCTATTCCCCTACTGGGAATTTTCCCAAAGGATCTAGATACATTGTATCATAGAGATATATGTGTACCTATGTTTATAACAGCACAATGTGTGATAGCAAAATCTTGGAAACATCCAAGATGTCCATCACATGAGGAATGGTTTAAAAAGATGTGGTATTTCTATATAATGGAGCATTACTCAGCTATTAAGAATAAGTTCGAAGCATTTATACTGAAGTGGATGCCACTTGAACATATACTCATAAGTGAAATAAACCAGACACACATGTGTAAATATTGTATAGTCTCCCTCATATAACAAGTGAATAGCAGAAATACAATAGGAAACGTACAACAAGTAAAATCAATTGAGTCAGATAAGGCAAAGTGAATGGCATATGCTGCAGGATACTAATCAGCTTTTCTTCTGGATGGTTAACAACCTAAGTTCACAGATCAAAGTTAGAGAAATAGAAGAGCCACAAGGCCAGCCAACATTTAGGCCCTACCCTTTCAAGGTCAGCGAAGACTCAGGACATAGGAGAACCTGTACTGCAACATCATGAAACTCAGGTGAGCTCCAAATTTTCTGAACAAGGAGATTATGGAGCCATAGAGGAAAGAGGTTGAAGTTCTATAGTGTGCCTGGGGAGAGTCACATGAAGAGAAAACTTTCTCTCAACCTCTCACAGAGAGCAAACTGGTCAAGCATTGGGCGTGACTCATCCACATGGATGACACAGACAAAGGAACTACGGAATAATGTACAGGACTACAAGATAAACCCTGAGAGGACTTCACTGACCACATAAGAAATATAAAGTTCATGTGTTGGTATATAAGTCTTGATCTATGTCGGTCTTAACTATCCAGCAGAAAAGTATAAAAATGAAGTATACATCGTGGGGCTACAATATTAAGCTGAGCTGTAAATGACTATGGTCGACAATTTCTTTCAATAACTCACTATGGTTGTAGAATGCTGCCTGTGTTGGATTGTGCTGTCGAGTTCAAGCATCTAAGTTAGTTGAATGACAATGGAGTGCCCACCTTTGACAGGTGTAGACAAAGGAAGGGTTGTAGAAAGAAAAAATCATAATGTGTGTGTATAGACAGTACAGTTGGGATAGATAACACTGTGCTTCTACATATTCCTATGAGAGGCAAGATTTGCACTAACAGTGGTTGGACAGGATATTACGTCGGCTTCTAGTACTATGGTCATCCACTAGGAAAATAATTATTGAATTTTTGTTATAATTCAGGTATAAAAAATAAGATAAGTAAGCAGCTACACTCTAATTCACTGATAAAAGATATCTACTGAAATAATATCTGTAAATATAATATCATGTATGCACCTTGTACAATACCAAAACATTATGAAAACAAAAAAAAAACAAAATAAAAAAAGCAATAATTTGAAATAAGTTTTACAGTAGAACATTGTACATTACTAGGTAGTAGCAAAACTACAGCATATTTTTGAAAAGACTAAGGATGAATACTTTTTCTAAAAATCTCACTGTTCATAGCCAGAAGTATTAAGAAGACAACACTCCCAGGTGGACCTATACTTTCAAAAAAATCTCCCTTGAATTTCAAGATTTTTGTTCTGTAAATATTGACAAATATGTAATATTTATATTGCAATGTAGCTGAGCCAAAAATAACTAATATAATAGAGAAAAAGCACATAATCATTCACATTGCCTAAATTCTAAATGAAGTGGAAAGCTACTGTGTTCATGTTTGTGCTAACATAAGGGTGGATACATAATTCAAAGCAGAAAATTCCAGGGCTTAAAGTCAAAAGGTGAACTTCACGTTAATTAATCTTAGAAGCAGTGCTGACACAACACTGTGGGAGGAAAGTATTTTTCCAACAAGTAGTATATGGACCAAGTAGCATTTACACATTCAAGAATGCATGCAGGCTGCTCTACCAGAACAGCAGTAACTCCAATTGGATAACGTACCTACATATAAGAATTAAAGCTATAACAGACTTAGAAAGAATATTAAGATAAATCTTCATGACCATCTGTTAGACATGATTTCTTAAAATCAACTTAAAAGCACAGTTCATAAAAATTTCATAGATCATACTAAACTGCATTTTATCAAAGCTTAAAACGTTTGTGTTTCAAGGTATACCATTAAAGAAAAAGAAAGCTAAAAGAACAAAAAGAGAAATGCTTGTAGATCATGTACCTGACTAGGAAAATTTATCTAAAGAAAGAATGCCTATAATCCAATAAATATAAATATCTAGAGCAAAAGTAGGCAAAATACCTTAAGGGATATTTGTACAAAAATGATACCAATATTTCAATGTATAATAAAAAGGTGCTGGAGCAGGGCTGGGGTGATGGCTCAGAAGAAAAAGCACTTGCCTGGAATTGCAAAGGCCTTAGTTCAATCCCCAGTTTCACCGGAATGTAGAAAAGTGCTCAAAAATCACTGTTTTTAAGGAAATGAAAATCAATTTTTTCAATTAAGAACTATTCATATCCAGATGTTCCTCAAAAGCCTCATGCAGTCACAGGGCTTTTTCAGTGGTGGCTAGAGTGTGCAATTGCCTGATATGTAGTACAGTACGATTGATTCCTAGCGCAATGCTGGGATTAAGAGTGGGGGGTTGCTGGATCAGTCCACTGATTAGATTAACATTCCCCTACTCATGCACTGGATACAAAATAAGGACAGAAAGAAGCTGGTAACCCTTGCTTGCTTGCTTTTCTGTGTCTGCCATTATGAACCATTTTCACTTGGCCAAGCTACATGGCCTTAGATTCAACTGATTATATTTTGAAATCTCTACAAAGTATGAGCTAAGTAACTCTTTACTCCTTCATCTTTTGTGGTTGGGTATTTTATCTCAGCAAAAAGAGAAAGGTAACTAAGACCAAAATTTCATATCCACTAGGGTGGCTATGATAAAGAAAAAGGTTGATAGTAATATTGGCTGATGAGGATATGAAATAATTAGAAGCATCCCACACTTCTTTGTGTGATAAATGTAATATGGTAGAGCTGTTATGGAAAACAGCCTGGAAGTCCTTCAAACAGTAAATATAGAGCTCCTGTCGTGTAGTGATTCCATTCTCTACTATACACAATAAAAGTCAGGCCTGCACAGATATTTGTGTAAAAATTTCCTTTCAGCATTGTTCATAAGAGCAAATTGGTAGAAATGTGATTGTACATTACATGATGAGACAGTCGACAAGATGTAGAATAGCCACTATATGGGAGCACCATTCAGCAATAAAAGGAAGTAGGACACTGCTGCCTGCTAAAATCAGAGTTCTAAGAAAATACGTTAGCTATAAAAATGAAACCAACTTTATGATTCTTTTACATGAAAAGTCCAGAATAGGTAAATTTATAGACAGAGAATAAAGTAGTGGTTGTCTGGGCCAGGAGGTAGAAGGCTGGAGGTTAGGAAATTCAGATTGCCTAATTATGTTTCAAGGGATTTGGGGGCAAGGTGAAGGATCTTAAATGGAGACTCTGTGATGGAAACAAACATCTTAAATGTGTCAAAAATCATTAAATTTTTGATTTTTATGTATAGTGTTTGGAGTGTATATAACTGTTTCTTAAGAAAAAATAGTAAAGTATCTGCTCAGAATTTAAGATTTTCTAAGGACAAATGTTTGAATACAAAGTCATGTATTTGGCCCTTTGGTTATTTTATGTGTCTTGTTATTATTGCTGATTTCTATGGCAAAGTGCAGAATGAGAAATGAGGAGGACAGAAACTAAAATTGTAGAAGTTTTGGTAAGGGAGGAAATCTGAAATTTTCGTTAAGGGCATATTACCTATAAACCAAAGCTGAGTGGTAACACTGTCAAGTGCAAAAGGAGTTTTGGGTTAAGAAAATAAAGTCAAATAAAAACCACTCACAACTTCACTTAGCAAGTCTGTCTAAATCTGGACACATGCTTTGTGGCATTCTGTATGAGGGCCGACGATTTGTCACAAACAACCACCTGGTTGTTTGGGGTGGCACGGCAGGTAGCACGTGATAGCTGTGTTCTTCCACAGAAGCCTCCTGCCAATATGTTGAAAGTCTGTGGATAACCCATCGCCTAACTTTCATGAAGCTGATAATCACAAATCCAATATTCCCATTGAATAATTCTCACTACCAAATATTTAACACAAGCATAATTGAATGCAAAGAAAATTACGGTACTGACAACACACTTTTGTAATATGTTTGAATCTAAAACTAAGTGGTTGAAATAAGGACAGTCTTATAAGACCTAGTAAATTTTTATCAAAACGTATTTAAAAATTCTTACAATGTATTGATTTTTGTACTCTGGTATGGAATACATTCTGTGAATACACTGAGAATGTATGGAATGCGTTCCCTTCATAGGGATATTTGATGCAAATAATCAAATGCAATACATAATTTGAAAACATAAGATTTGAGGATTTTATTGATGTGGTTAATTAAAAAAATGATTATGATCATGATTTGGTGTTGTGAGATAAGAAATTATCAGGACTTTGTTTTAGCCCACAGAGCGGAGCTGGTTAGCTATTCTGATAGCACTTTAGATGAGATTAGGCGCTGTGATTATTTCACATTTCCTGACCTTATCTCTGCTAACAAGCAAGAAGTCAGCTGAGTGCAACAGAACTTTTGAAAGAGAAAAAGATTATTTAATGATTCTCTTCAAAGCAGACAATGCTTGCAAAGAATAAAGAAAAGCAATGTTTTTGAGGGGGATTTTGCTGTGTATAAAGAATTTTGAAATGTACGTTTGAAAAGTTTGTATTGTGTAGAAAATTCAATACTGAAGTTCAAAAATAAACACTAACATGAGTGCTCCAGGAAAAACAAAGTAAATATCTCAGAAGTAAAATTCATCCAAATGAAGAGTTTCAGCTGGTTTTGAAGCTGCAGTATATACAAAAATCAGTGTCTTTCTGATTTTGCATAATGGAATACAGAACTGAGATTCTGTGGTTTAGAATACACAACAAATGATACCATTTCCTCTATTTGGATATACATAAACTGCTATTTATCTTTTGCATTCATGAAAGTCATTGAAACCAAATATGCAAGCAAACATAAATATTAGAACTTAAATGCAATATCACAGAGTTGTTTCATGATTTTTTTCCAGTACTGGGAATTAAACTCAGAAACTTGTGCTTGCCAGGCAAGTGCTCATTCCACTGAGCTATCTCCCTAGTCCATATAAATAAAATTTAAAAGCCAATAAGAAAACATTATTTCCCTGTGCATGCCTTAGCAATTTTGGCATAGTTTCTTTGTCTTTTGTTTCAGAATGGAATCTGAAAGCAAGGCATCATCAGAGTTTGTCTCCTAAACACTAAAGATAAAAACTGGATTTACATCTAGGTTTTGGTGGTAGCTCAGGGTTTCTTCTATCCCTCCCAGGTTTTACTCCATCTTCCCACAATCTGTATGCAACCAAATATCCTTTGTGCTTCAAAGATACTATTGTATTTAAGTCTAGCCCTGTATTGAATTAGAGATCCCTGGTTAGTATATAAGAGAAGAAACTGTTTCCAAATAAAATCATAGTCTTTTTTAAATTAATTTTATTGAGAAACAAATAGCAACGAGACAGTTTCAAAACTGATTAGTTTCAATGTTAATCAATGCACATTGTTGTCTTCGTAATAGTTACTCCTAGCACAAGATGCACACATTATATCCTGTCAAAACAATACTAGTAGAAATCTTTCTTGTCACCGAATTAAGAGAAAGTAGTTGTATATGTACCCTATTTTGTGTATACAGATACAAAATAGTCCTTCATTTGTATCCCACTTTTTTGCTTAGTTTTGTCAGAGGTGGGTATTCCATTGTTATTTAAATATTGTAGGTGAGTGAATTGAGCAAAATAATCGAATATAGTTCCAGTAGTCCATAATAGTATTGGGTTATTCATAGGACTGGCAATGTCAGAATTTGTTGAGTTGAGCCATTTACAGCTCAGCATATTAATATGGCTTTACTTTTAATACCTCATTTTTGTACTTTTTTTGCTGGATGGTTAAGACCAAGAGGAAACAAGAACTATATAACAAGAACTATAACTTTATCTGACAAGGTCAATCAAATCTGCTCAGGATTTACCCTGAAACCCTGTACTGAAGTTTGTAGATCGTTTGTCAGCCATGTGCATGAATCACAGCCATTGCTTGACCAATTTGCTGTCTGTGAAAGCCTGAGGGAATGTTTACACTGCATGTGAGTCTCCTTAAGCACACTCTACATGGGTGGTTACTTTCCTCTGTTGTCCCATAATCTCCATGATCAGAAAATTTGGGGACAATATACAGGTTCACTTATATCCTGAATCCTCACTGACCTTGAATGGCTAGGGACAAAATGTTACCTGTTCTTGCGGCTTTTCTTTTTATGAATTTTTGGTCTGTAAACTTAAGTTGTTAATCCTCCAGAAGAGAAGCTTAATAATATTATTAACCTATAACACAGGCAGTTGAGCTCACCCTCACTATCTATCTGAATATCAAACATCTTAGGCATACCATAGAACAGGTATTTTCCATTCATGTTAATATGTTAAACTTTAAATCTCCATAGAATATGAAGAAAAAAAGTTAAAAAATAAAAAAGGTTAAAGAATACAATAGAAATAAATAAGTACATATTTTTAACTAATAAGCACTCAGACAAAGGTCTTATGTCTAGAATTTATAAAGAACTAAAAATTATCAAGGCCCCAAAATTTAAAGACCTAATCCAGAAAGGGGCATCTGAGATAAACACACATTCTTCACAGGACGAAATTATAGAAGCAAAAAAATATATGAAAAAAATGGCCCACATCAGTAGCCATCCATGAAATGTAAATGAAAACAACACTGAGATACCATCTCACTCTAGAAAGAATGGCTATCATAAGGAAATCAACTAACAACAAATGTTGGAGAGGCTGTGAAGAAATGGGGACACTTTTCCACTGCTGGTGGGAATGTAGACTGGTAAAAAACAGTATGAAAATCAGTGTGGAGACTCCTTAAAATTAGGGCTGGAAATCCCATTTAATCCAGCTATTCCCCTACTGGGAATTTTTTCCAGAGGAACTGAAAATATCATATCATGGTGATATATGTGTACCTATGTTCACAGCGGCACAATTATGAAAGACAATTCTTGGAAGCAGCCAAAATGCCCCTCTCCTGAGGAGTGCATGAAAAAGATGTGGTATTTTTATACAATGGAGTATTATTTATCTATGAAGAATGATAAACTCGAGCCTGTATATTTAAGTGCATACTACTTGAAGATATACTCATAAGTGAAATAAGCCACATCCACGTGTACAAATATTATATAGTCTCCATAATGTAAAAACTTAAAAGAAGAAATAAAAATAGAAAGGTGCAACACAATTACAAGAACAGTGAGAATTTAAGGATCAAACAGCAAGGAGAGGGCAAGGAGAAAAGCTAGGAAACATGACAGGGCAAAACCATACATTTATATGCAAAAGATGTGTAAGCCAATGGTCCTGAGAATCTCCATCAGCTTTTTGAAAGTAGCAGTTACTTGGTAGGATTCTCATCCTGACTAACTATATGTGCTGACACCTCTGAACTAAGCAACTTCACTGAAGATAGCAATGTGTAATACAGGGTCATGCTTGGAATGCCCGTCATCCTGGTCTTCTAAATACATACTGCTTTAGTAATGTCATCAATTACTGCTATTCTCTCTCAACTAAATTTTTGTTTAAAAACAAAGGTATAAGAGTCTCTCACTACAATGCTGTTTTAGTTAGATTTCTAAATGTCTGTGTAAAACTGTAGACTTAACTCCTGTGTAAATACTAATTTTGTGGGGACCTTCAGCTCCTAAAGCCAGTTACTTATATTAGTGGCTAGAATTGCTATCACCACACCTCACAAACTCAGAGTTACACATCAGAAGTCCATCATTTCAGTGTTGGAAGTTGAAGTCCAGTTAGAAGGTGTAGATGGTAGGATTTTTTTTTTCTGTCTCTAGCCTGCGTTTGGAAATGGTTGTTTTCCACTATGTCCTCATATGGTGGTTGTTCTTCTGTTTGTATATTTGTCCTAATATTCTCTTCTTGTAAAGGTACTATTAAGATTAGGGTTCACCGGCTTGTAAGACAGCTCTGTGGACTAAGCGCCTGCTTAGGCAAGCACAAGGACTGGGTTTGATTCTTGGCACTGCATGCTGCAAGGCCGCACCCCACTTGTGGCACGCTGAAGTAGCAACCAAGGCTGGGTGTAGTCTTGCACACCTGTAATCCCAGTGCTGGGAGGCTCAACACAGGAGGGTCACTATGAGTCAGAGCTCTGTCATGAGACCCTGTACCAAATACATTAATAAAATAAAATAAAGATTATAGCTCATCCTCCTCATTTTATTTAACTTTAGTTAGTTTTTTCAGTCCCACTCCACATTTCAAGAGACAGTAATCAACACAGTAGTGTGTGACTTTTAGGAGGAACATAATTTAGCCTTTTATATTACAAGAAAATTAAGTAAAGAATAATTATATGACATCTGAAGAAATAAATAAATATGAATATCAAGCAAACAATATTAAATTTCAGCATATCCTAGAGAAGACTACCTTAAATCCTGAGTGAGGGCTTATTTTGGCCTTAACCTACCAATAGCTTGAAAAATGACATATCCTTCTTTATGACAAAAGAAACAAGAACAATGAAACTTTTCTGAGGCACAAGTTATAAATTGTAGGTTAATGACTCCTAGAATGAGACCAAGAGTAGATTTAATCAGTCACAGAGAAGATTCGTATCCATGAAGCAAAGTTTGCAAGGTGCATGAATTGCAATGGGAAGCTTCCAACAGCCTCAGTCTTAGGGACCCTCTTACCTCTTAGGATATTACATACAGGACCCCCACCAAGCATTCCCATGGAGAATCTGAGCAGGATCCTATCATTGCTTATGTAGGACCTAAAAAAAGTAACTTGTGAAAGCTGATGATTTCTCCTCTAAGCAATGAGATCTCTCTCCCTTCAAATCTTATTTCTTGCCATGTGTGGCATGAAACCACACTTGTGTAATCCTAGCTCAGGAGGCTGAGGAAGGGGGATCTCTATCAGTTCACAGAGGCCTGCCTAAGCTACATAAGTGAGTTCAAGTCCAGCCTAAACTACATAGTAAGACCATGTCTCTAAATAAATAAATAACCCTCTTTTGCCTACCTGTCTGACTGAATAATGGGAGTGGGGGAACAAAACAAAGAAAACAAAATAAATAAAAAAGTAGAGACAAATAATAACACAAGAGAGCTGGAAAAATATGAGATTATCAGGGAACATAAGCTCAGACTCAGGAGATGATTAAGATTTAATTATAAAGCCATAAAATGTTTTCCTTTGTCTCATTTTACCAGCATATCAGTAGGTCTATGGGAGCTATTGGTTCACCAGAGTTGACAGTACTTAAGACTCACAGTCTTTTTTGCAGAAGTTCTTAGGGAAACCCAGTAACAATGGGGAGGAAGGAGGTATGAACAAGGAAAATGGATGAATTTTAAGCCTCTGACACAGAGATTTAATCAGTAAGTGTTATGATTTGTGTCTAGTTGTCTCCCCAAAGCCTCATGCAGTCACCGGGGAGGACTTCTAGAGTTTGTGATTAATTCATGATCCATGCTGGGATTATAGGTGTGAGTCCTACACCTGCCCTGGGGTGGGTAGCCTGAATAAATTACAAGGGAAGGAGAGAGACTTGCAGGCTGTTCCTCCTTTTGCTTCTTGATATTTTTCCATCACTGTGAACTGTTTGTCCTCTGCTACGTGTCACACTGCACTGGAACCAGCCAAGTATGGACTGAAGCATCCACTAACTGTGAGCTAATACACATTCCTTTCCTTAATTTTGAGTGTGGGGTATTTTGTCTGATAAACAAAAGAAAAGTAACTGAGACAATAAGCTAGTCATATTTTAAATGTAAAACCTCACTAGGGGCCTAATATAGGCCTTACTATCTGACACAGAATGTCTGGCTTTCAACAATGCAGTCTCTTCCCAATATTTCACTTCCATTCATGCATTTAATGACCAGGACAGTGACATTGAGAAACTGGACGCCTCTATGCTACACACATTATTCTGCAGGTGTCTCAATGACCCAAGCCTTGCACCAAAGAAAATATCACAAACATTATTTGTACAAAATTGTAGCAGAGTCCTGATGCCACTCTGATTTTATGGCATTGTAGTGATAATTTTCTCCCTATTTCTTTGCACTTTTCTGTCTTTGTATTTGGCTTCAACAATCCAATATCCCATGGCTAACATGCCAACATCCATGTCATTCAAATCCAGTGATGAAAATAGAAGTGTTCTTCCTATTAGGCTGTCTTAATTATTTGGTTCTTATTTTTTGGTTGGTGATAGAAATTGTACATTTTATAAATATTTTCTATAATAACTTCTGGCATTACACATGTATGTCATTCTCCTTGATATACCATAAGTTTACCATTGTGATAGTGTATTAGTCTGTGGTCATTTTCTTAACCAAGATAATTCCTCCTCTAAAGACGCAAATCTTACACAATTCAGATAATGACATGAGCCTGCTGCATTAAATCATTTGTAAAACAGCCTCTATTTACGTGACAGGGAACAATCTACAGTCTATGATTCTCTTAGCCTCAGCAAGAGAAACCACTAGAAAGCTTCAGAGCTTTCTCCCAAACAGATTCCTCACTTTATAAATGTTCAGAACTGGCATGAGCCTCACTATCAGATAACTTGGTGGAATGAGCACTTGCCTGGCAATTTTAAGGGTCTGAGTTCAATCCCTGATTCTGCCAAAAAAAAAAAAAAAAAAAAAAAAAAGAAAATGTTTTCATTCACTTCATGCTTTACATGATGGTATCATTGAATTTACCTTCCCACCTCCTACAAGATCTCCAAGGCTTCTTGCCAATTATTAGCAGCAAAGAACTGGCAGTTCCTTATGCATCTTGCCAAAAGTCAAAGTTTTCATAATTGGGTAAGTTCTAAACATGGCATCCTTGGCAGTAGTTTTCAATGTTTCCAATCTTCTTTTTTTTTTTTTTTAATAAAAGGAGAAGTTCCTTTTATTAAAAAAAATGGAAGTACTAAAAGTTATTCAAACTGGAAAGAGAAAAAATATTTAGCTTTGTTTTTTTTTTAATTTTTTTTTAATTTTTTTTTTTTTTTTTAACTTTGAAACTGTCTCCCTGCTATTTGTTTCTCAATCTAGGAATCTGCTTGCAAAGTGGGAGCCAGTATCTTCTAGGGAAAAGTAGTACATTTCTGTATCACATAAGAAATGCAAACATAGCCCATAGGCACAGGACACCAAGCCTCCTCTAGTAACCACCTGCTCAGGTATCATTGGCAGTGCTGCTCTCAGTGGAGGCACCGGCAGGTCGTGGCAAGCTCTGACGTACTGGCTTCCCTCCTGGGAGAGAGACAGCTCCCTTACTCACTTCTCTGATCTTCTGGTAAATTACTTATCAGTGAAATATTTTATTATGTTTGAGTTTCTGATTGTAACTTATGAAATTATGACAACTTTGCCCTGGATAAATGTGTATAGCACTCATAACATTTCTTCTTGCTAGATAATTAGATGGAATACAAATGTAACTAAATTTAAGAAAATCCCTGTGGGGGAAAATGTAGTTATTTTCTCCCTCTCCTTTCTCTCTCTCTCTGTCTCTCTCTCTCTGTCTCTCTCTTTCTCTCTCTCTGCTTAAAAGATTACAAAATATGATAATACAAAATAAAAGGTATAAGCTTAGTGTAAATACATATAATTAAATTTAACTTTGCCTATGAGCTCAGTGGAAAAATGTGCTGGAAGGTAAACTGGCTATCCCATATTTTTTTTTTTGTTACATTGATCTTTATTGTACACCATTATTCTTCCACTCCACAGAAAGGCTGCTTCTGACTTCTGTTTGTGACGGCAAGCACTAGAATCCTGACTGTAACAGAATAGTAGAAATGCCTCCGTAATTTTAAGTTGAAAGCAGTACACTTGTACGTGGCTCTGGCACCCAGTTTCAGGAATGTACAAATGTTTTTGTATTCAAAAATACAAAATAAATTATCTGTAGGCATGGGCAATGACAGCGGTAAACCATTATATATACTGTAACTGAAACCAGCAATGGTGGGCATGTGGCTTCCTTGCTCTTCATCTCCTTCATGTGAATCTCCAGTTACTAGGAGGACCTTGCAGGGTGCTTCCTGTCACAGTTCATGAGCGAGGAGGGCCAAGGCTTTCTAGGTTAGAACATCCCGCCGCCCATCCCGCCCCCCATCCCACCCATGGCGCCCATGGCAGGGTCCTTCTCCTCCTTAGGGATTTCTGTGACCATAACTTCTGCTGTTGTTAACAGAGAGGCCACCCCTGCAGCATCCAGCAGAGCAGTTCTTACGACCTTTGTTGGGTCAATGATCCCCTTCTCCACCATATTCACAAAATCTCCGAGCATAGCATCATAACCAACTTCAGAGGAGCTCTGCAGGATTTTCTCAACTATCAAAGATCCTTCTACACCCACGTTCTTTGCAATGGTCATCGCAGGGATTTTCAGTGTTCTCTTAATAATTTCTATGCCAATTTTTTGATCTTCGTTAGCAGGAGTTAAGGTGTCCAGGGCAGGAATGCAATGGAGCAGGGCACACCCACCGCCCAGCACAACGCCTTCCTCCACAGCTGCCCTTGTGGCATTGAGGGCATCTGTGACCCTGTCCTTCTTCTCGTTCACCTCGACGTCACTTGTCCCACCAACCTTCAGCACGGCCACTCCATCTGAAAGCTTCGTCAGCCGTTCATTCAGTTTTTCTTTCTCATATTCACTGGTTGTGATTTCCAACTGCTCAGTGATTTATTGAATACGTTTTTCAATTTATGCTTTGTCACCTTTGCCTTTCAAAAGCATGGCATCATCTTTAGTTACGATAACTTCTCCAACTTTCCCTAGGTCGTGAGGCTGGACATCTTCAAGATTTAGCGTCAAACCCTCTTCTCCAAACACTGCGCCACCAGTTGCAATAGCCATGTCTTTCAGCTGGTTCTTCCTGTTGTCACCAAACCCTGGAGCTTTAACAGCAACAACCTGGAGGCCAACCTTTAACCTGTTCAAAACCAGGGTACTGAGAGCTTCTCCATCAACGTCCTTAGCAATTATGACCAAGGGCTTCCGGTGAGCATTGGCAATTTCAAGAGCAGGTACAATGGACTGAACACTAGAGATTTTCTTCTCGCTCAGTAGAACATAGGCATCCTGGAATTCACATTTCTGGCCTTTTGATGTGTTAATAAAGTATGGAGAAATATATCCTCGATCAAACTTCATGCCTTCAATAATTTCCAATTCATCATTCAGGGTTTTTCCATCCTTCACTGTGATGACACCCTTCCGGCCAACCTTCTTCATGGCATCAGATATGATGTTGCCAATTTCTTTGTCTCCATTTGCAGAAATTGTAGCAACCTGAGCAATTTCTTCAGGGGATGTCACAGGTTTGGACTGTTTCTTAAGTTCAGCAATCACAGCATCAACAGCTAACATCACACGTCCCCTGATTTCCACAGGGTTTGTGCCTTCACTGATCTTCTCAAAGCCTTCCTTGGCAATAGAGCGAGCTAGGACTGTTGCTGTGGTGGTGCCATCCCCGGCCTCTTCGTTTGTATTGTTGACAATGTCTTGAACAAGTTTAGCTCCAATATTCTTGTATTTATCCTTTCAATCAATTGACTTTGCAACAGTCACACCATCTTTAGTTACCTTGGGACTTCACCAACTCTGTTCAATAATCACTGTTCTTCCCTTTGGCCCCATCCTAACGGCGACAGCATCGGCCAGGAGGTCTACCCCCTGAAGCATGAGGGCGCGGGCGTCCGCACCGAATTTCACGTCTTTGGCATAAGCCCGAGTGAGCTGCGGGGCCAGCACCCAGGACACTGGCCTGGCCTGGCGAAGGACCGCGGGTAGCCAGAGCATTTCTGCGGGTCGGTGGCAGGGGCGCACATGGTAAGGAAGGCCATCAGTGGAGACTGAGCTATCCCATATTTTTAACGCACTACAGAAAATTTATTGAGAATAATATTTGTTTGTTCTTCTACAGCAGATTTCACCTTTGAAAGTGATTCTCCATTAGCTATTTAAATTTTCATATATCAATAATCTTCATCTATACTGAACTATGTAATCAACGCATTTCCTTGGCTTGGCTTTTGCTACTGTCAGTGTTTGGAATGTATTCACTTCTCCACATCTATCCATGTTTGACCAACACTGATGCTTCCTTCAAAAACTAATCTAAAACACGTCCCTTTCAGGCAGACACTTCATATCCTGGCCTCTGATTTAAAAATTATTCTTCATTGATCCTAACACAAAGTGAATTTAATGGTACAGAGTGACATTTATTACACAATATTGTATGTTTTCCAGTTTCTCGACTATTTAACGGATGGACTATAATCTCTTTATCAACTCTAATGGGCTTCTGTATTTAATTACCACGAGGCACTATGATGACCTCTATTTAAAAATCTGATAAAATGAATATATACATATTCATAGCATAAAATACAAAAGAGATGATGTTTTGTTTCAGAATATTAATATTATAACATTTCAGTGGCTATAGCTATGAAAGTTAATGTTAAAAATTACCTTAGTATTAATAAAAATATTTAATGATACAGGCAGCTTGTGTGTCTGGCACACCCCAAAGCTAGGACATTGCTTTGCACACCTGAGGCCATCCAGTGGCTCTGCAGCTGTCACCATGACACAGAATGAATATGTTGAATTACAGCACAAATGCTGTGGATACAGCTTGGATTACCATGAGAGAAAGAAAGAAGGAACATTTCTCATGAATGTTCAAAGAAGGCATAAAGAAAATAAATGATTGGCCTGAAGACAAAGTCTACCACGAATAACACCATGAGGAGAAAATACAAATGAAGAAGACTATCAAGATGCATGAAGAGAGAAACACCAAGCAAAAGAATGATGAGAAGACTCCATAAGGAGCACTGCCTGCCTACCTGCTGGAGAGAGAGGGACAGTCTCGTGCAAAAGTACTTTCCAACATGATTAAACAGAAATGAAAAGGAAAGGCAGGCAGTCCCTCTGCCCAAAGTTTGTGCCTTAGGAAAAATGGAAATACTAAAAGTTATTCAAACTGGAAAGAGAAAAAATATTTAGCTTTGAAACTGTCTCATTGCTATTTGTTTCTCAATAAAATTAATAATATAAAAAATAGAAGATACAAGTCAGTGTGCATAATAAGTACAAAGTTATAAAAGAATAATAATCTTATTTATTAGCTGGGTGATCCAGTAAATGTGAAAAAGAATACAGCTGCTAAAAATAAAAGCATATAATAAATGCAATTAGAAACTAAAAAAAAAATAAAAAACAATTTGAGGACAGTATAATAATAATTGATATGACATCAGAAATGCTATACAATTAGAAGACTAAGATGACAGGCATTCAAGCATGGCTTCTGTATTATCCTGAAAGCAAGCACTAACATAATCATATGTCCAATGTTACATAACTATGTATATATTAAGCTGAGCAACAGATATGACAATAAAAATAGATAATATATCAACCATTGTTAATAAGCTATTATTGTTCTGAAAATTTGCAACATATGTATTGTATGGTGTTCTTTTTTTGTCTTTGTTTCTGATTTTTGTTTTGCTTTTGTTATTACTCTTCAAAATAAAATTGAATTAAATTTAAAAAGAAAAAGAAAAGAAGGCATGGAAGAGGATGATTTCTAAAGTTTGCTTTGTTGGAGATGGTTTTACATGAAAACCATCTAAATATGATAGATTCATTTGGCCAATGGGCTTATCTTTTAAGAAGACCTCTGCAATATACCTTGAACTGAAAGCCACCTTTTGCCTGCCAATACTTGGCATAAAAAAGAATCCTTCATCGCCACCGTATACCACTTTGAGTGTTATTATCAAAGGAACAGTGATTGAGGTGAACATGAGCGAGTTGGGCCTTGTGACACAAGGAGGCAAGGTTATTTGGGGTAAATATGACCAGGAAACCAACAGTCCTGAAAATGATGCATGCATCAGTGCAGTCTTACTAGTCTGACAGATGTTTCATACAATAACTTATTACACTTATTGAAGACTACAGACCAATCAGAAAAACCATAACTTGAATACTGAAGAACAACTCTCATGACTACATTCATCAAGAACACTACTTATTAAATTGTAAAAACACTAAAATGACCCAGTTTTACAAATTGGTCTTTTATTAGGAGTCTGCTAAGGGCTTACCTGTTAGTGAGATTGAACCATTTGAAAAAGTAAACATCAGTCTTTGCATTAAACAGTTCGTACCCAGCAACACAGATCTCTCATGGTGATAAAGCCACCAGTACTTAAAGTCAGTGCAAACTTAGGAAATCTGCTGTAGCTATTCTACCTCATCATTTATCATTAGTCCTAAACAAGCAATGTTTAAGTTTATTCTCAATATAGTATGTTTATAATAATTTAAGAATGGCATAAGAAGTTTACTTAGATAATTTCAACATAGGTGCACTGATGCCCTGAAAAGAAACTTTATTTGCAGTTAAACAATATAAGAAGGTTATATGTTAGGTGTGCATCTCAAGCTTTTTAATCTGAATTAAATGGTCATGGCTTAATAAACATATTTAGTGATAAACTTGCTTCATGATGAAACATGTGGCTTTAAAATTAATGAAGTAAATGTCTTACAGTTGTAAATGAACTAATATGCACTCATTGACTCCTAGTGAATATAATTTTATCAAAGGCTATGGTGTTCTGTCTGTCCCTGATTGTGTAGGTGAAAGACAACGAAAGGTAGCACACATTGGGAGAACAGCTTCTTTCTTTTTTAAAGGAATTCCTGGCTGACTTGACAATAGCAACTTTCTAACTCAAGTTCTCAAAAAGGAAGGAAGTAATACATTATGAGTGTATGTGTATGTCTGTGTGTGTGTTGTAATTTTTGCCAAAAGTGGTAAAATTTAAACCTAATTACTATAAGCTACGAATAGTACCAATTGAAATGAGTTTTCATAATAGAACTGCATCAATTTTGTATTACATTAAAGTAAATAAAAACAAAAACACCAGCTATTAACAAATTGCTAATGTACTAAAAGCAATTTTTAAAAATCTGTCTTTCAATGAGTTATTTGTTCTGAATGGCAATTTGATCAGCTAATGCTGTGGCATGAATCATATAAAGCATTCAGTACTCAGTGGGCTTACCTATTTTTGTAGATGTGTCTTTAAAGTATGAAACATGCTATCTACTTAAAAAAGTATCAATTATTATAATCTGATTGGTATGCTATGCAATTTGGAGTATGGTAAGACCTGTTCATGAATCCCTGGATATATGAGATTGGATATGTGAAAAGCTTTCAAAGATCTTTTCATTACTCAGCAAACATTTTTACCTAGATTGACATTTTACTACCCTACTTCCACATATATTGTACCACAGATCTCTATGCATCAAAAATAGTCAATATCATAAGTGGCATGATAGAGACCAGCTACCATATTCTTATATAGGTGTGTATGGTTTTTCAGGGTTGCATGTGCAGTAACCTTTTTTTACTGTGCTATCATTTTTCTCAGGAATGCAAAAGGATTGCTAGAGATCACAAGTCCTTCCAACTTTATCTTTGAGGTAGGTATAGGAATTCTGCATAATATAAGCCATATGCATTCAAATATACCACAGGTTAAATTTTGTATATAGTATCAAAAGTTATAGAAAATATTGATACAATAATTACATCTCTTCAATAGCTGTGTCTTGAAAACTCATGTATGACAGGCTGTGTCTGGAATACTTAGGTTCTATCCTTTGACACTAGTAAAAACTGCAATCATAGGATGACCTATACTATAGTATTTGTTAGTGTACTCCTTGCAATTTTTTTTCTTTTTTTTTGTGAAACTGGGGATGGAACTTAGACCCTTGCACTTGCCAAGGAAGTGCTTATTCTAATGAGCCATCTCCCTCACCCCTGTAATTCTTCTCAATACATTTCCAAGGTAAATTTATGTATGAGAGATCTCAGATTTATGAGAGGAAGATTCCTAAATTAACGTATCTGGAAAACTTATGTGTGCTAGAAATAAAACCTGGTTTTATCTAGATTTAGAAATATTTTACCATTTTATTCCTTAGCTCAAATATCTCCCTGCAATTGAGATTATCATTCCAGTCAATATTACTGATTTTCTGTCACTTAGCAAATAATAATAAGCTTATCTTAGAACATTAGATCTGTAAAATACAGTAACTTTGAATTGTTTCAGAGATGAAATTGAAAATTTGATAACATAAAAAGTATTACTGATAATATAAATAATGTTTAAGTTATGCATCTATATAATAAAACATAGTAAATCATGTATTATTAATAGTGAAGACACACTGAGAAAAAAGTGTTTTACAAAAATTTGTGGGAATATCACAGAATATACGTACATGAAACTAAATTGTATAGCCTAACACACACCTGGGGAATATGTTAGAACTGATTGCTTCTAGGACAGAAACCTGTACAGCATTTTAATTCACTGAGTACTTAATTTAAGTGTAACAAAAAGATAAATAATTATTTCATCATCCAAACAAAGGCAAGGTTTGTACCAACTCCTCTTGTGGAATGTACCTCAAATACATACTAATAAGAGCAAACTCAGAAAACATAAAATTATCAGAATACCATGTGCTGTAAACAGCAAGATCTGCACACTTGTGCATGTCTTTCCCATGAGTAGAGTTCACGGGGCTGCAAAGCGCTGAGGCAGGGAGTCATGGGCCATCCTGGAGGTCAAGGGCTACTGCTGAGCATGCGTGCTTTATACAGTGTGCACTTAGGCTTCATTACATTCATTGCGTTTGTCTTCAGTAATAACCTAAATTTTTATAACTTTTATTTATAATCGTTTTAGTTTGTTGTTTTGAATCATTGATGGAACATGCAGTTTAGAACATAAATCTATTGTGAAACTGTATAAAATATGCATTTTATGAACTACTTTTTGGCTTTAAACATTTTACTTATTTATTTTTCCTTTTTGAATTCCTTAAGTGTTTTGTTGCAAACCAAAACAGAAACAGAAAGGTTAAGCTAGATTTATAGGATGAGCATAATCATCCTCTCTTCTATCTTCAGTGCTTGCCTCACTGGAAGAGATTTAGGAAAACTAACATCCAGGATGCTGTTATCTCTCAAGTTAATGGTACCTTCTGTAGTCTCCTTGAATGAGCTGCCATGCTTGAGGCTTATTATGTGTCACTCTTTCCAGAAATATGTCCGGGGTGGTCTGCTTGGTTCCTTTTCTCTTGTCTCCCAATCCTTTCCTCTCTCCCTCCATCCCTGTCTCAGTTCTTGTCTTCTTTCTTTCATCAGACCTTTGCTAAGTTGGCAAAGCAATGTGAATATTTTCCTCTAAAAATAAATTTACTGTTTGATTCCATGTTTCAAGAGTTTGTTGTAACCTATAAAATCTGCTAAATATGGCAAAATTTCATAAGGTTTCTGTCTTATTCTCTTATAGTTTCTCTATAATTTTTAAGCATCCTATCATTGTTACTCTTTGAGCTAATCACCTAGACTTCAATGTGAAATAAGATGATAGAAAATTTTCAATAAAATGTACAATAATCCGTTCTTTAATTTGCATTGCATAAAAAGGTTCAGTCTTTTAATGTCACTATGTTTCTTTTAAACTTTGTATCTGAAAACTTCCTAAGATATATCTCTAGTAACTGCATAGTGTCATTCTCATCCATGCCCAAATGACAGGTGGTTAGGATCTTGGCCACAGATTCATTTAGCTTTGCAGCCCCTCATACCTGGCAAACTCTCCGCACATGTAGCTGATCCTAGAGTTTCTTTCTAGATCCCTTTGTCTTCTTCTTGGTGGTAGCACCCAAAGCCTGATAAGGAAAATTGTTTATGCAGGCATATTCATTCCAGAACTGCATGGATCTCAGAATTTTTCTCTTGCAGCAATAGTCCTGGCAGAGGTATTTCTCAGGAAGGAGGCATTAAAATCTGCTTCAACTCTTGGCAATGTTTCTATGCAGAGACAACATTTTGAACCTGGGATGAAGATCACCAGTCAAAGAAAGATCAATGGGAATATGCCCAACAAAAATGAAAACTCTTGGCACATGTGCTGCTCACCAGAGAGAACCTGTCAAATTTCCTTGCACAGCCAATGAAGAGAGTGTCTGAGAAGAGTAGCTGAAGTATAAGCAGGTTCTTTTTGCTCCTGTATCACAATGGCACCTCGTGCTCCTTGACATGTTGAAAACTCTGAGCATTTTACTATTATCTTGTCTTCAAAAGAATCCTTGGAACTTAGCATTGACTTGTCATCTTTAAGATGACAGTTCATCCAGAAACCATTGCTAAACTAGAGAAGTTTCATGTGTGCTAATTTAATCCTGCAAGTACTGCTCCTTCACAGTCAGCTTATCTAGATCTTCCAAAAATTTTCAGCCATCTTCACATGGACACTCATTGACTCCCTGCTTGTTTTTACATTATGGAATAATTAACCATTTTAGAATTGTTAAACCACTTACAAGTTATAGTAAACCCCAAATCGTCATTTATGACAATATTTTCCTTTAAGGGTTCCACCAGGCCTATGCTTTTCCACTTGCTCTCAAATCCAGCTCATTAAGAGTTTCTCTGTATTTGTTGTGGCCTCCCTTCGAATCTTTGCAAGTCTGTCATTTTACTTGGTTCTTCAAGAGTATGGCTTTGGTGGAATGGCACAAACCTATTATAGAGCAATAGCCATCACTGACTTTCTAATTCACTGATGCCTGTCCTGAGCACTTGTAGTTTCATTTCCAGGTCACTCTCTATGCAAACCCTTTCCTAACATAGCAGTTTGCATGCTTAAGAGCTACAATGAAAAAACTGAGATTACTTCAAACATGAGAAAACATCACCGTCCACAGGTGCATGAGAAGTATGAGGCTTTTAGCCAGCATAACCTGATACACTGCTGTGTGGTATGATGTTCTGTATATGAGAGATTCTTCCTTCTATAGTAACCATTGAAAATAAAACATTAAAAATAAATGAATGAATAAAAGTCATTTATTGCCATAACCAAGTCTTACACAGTATTCATGACTGCACAGCTTTGCTTCTGTATTCCTGGAAGTGCAGAAGCGGTGTTTATAGCACATGCCTAAACACACACAATGAATGCACTTAGCTATATGTTCTGGTAACTGCTACATCTCCAGACAATTGGAATTTTTGAGCTATATTATCATTCTATGGGACTTCCATTGTATTATCTTTTTAGTGTTGACTGGAATATTGTTACTTGAAAATTGAAAGAAAACTCTGCTTTGTGTGCTTTTCATGTATTTATATGAACATTTACATATTTGTCTATTGTATCTATCTTCTATGTATTTGAAAATGTTGCAAAATGGTGAAATTTTGGTAACACTAATATTTCCTTAACACTAAAGGTTTTACCTTGTACTATCTGGGTTACCATCGATGTGGAGCATATAAATAAATACTGAAGTGGGTAAGATATAAAACAAGTTTATTTTTATAAAATTTTATTTGGGCCCAGCCAGATAGCTCAGTGGATTAATGTACCTGCTTAGGAAAATGCAGGAGCCAGGAATTCCATTCACCAGTGTGCTGTGCAGGCCCCACCTCCAAGTGACTAAGACTAGATTTAGTGGCTTGCATCTGTAATCCTAGCACTTGGGAAACTGAAAACAGCAGGATCACTATGAGTTCGAGCTGTGTAATCAACCCTGTAGACCCTGTACTAAGTATATATATATATATAGTTTTATTTGATCTTTATATAAATGCCTTTTTCAACTTAATGCAAAATATAATTTGCTTATATTATTAAAATGTCACCAGATTGAGATTTCTATCCCCTTTCCTGTTTTTCTTACAGTGACATCTGAATTTCAGGGATTAAGTCACCGATTTGAAGTGTTATGTAGCTATCAAATTATTCCAGTCTCATAATTTGCTACATTAGTGACATGTTTCACTGGGACAAGAACATAAGGTATAATACCTCTAACTGGACATGTATGGAGTATGCTGTCATCATAGTGTTAATGTGAGTTACTGGCCTCAACTACTACATTCCAAATCGCATACAAACCAAAGACCATGACAGGCACATTGAGAGCTTGGGTAGTGGTAGGGCTTGTCCCTGTCAGTCAAACATCCAGTGTTCTTTCTATAGCAAGATTACTCACCAGCCTTCAAGTAAATCTCTGAAACCTTTCATGCCAACTTCAGCACTGCTTACTAGAATGGAAAGACCTCCTTGTGAATATCTCATGGCTTGCTTAAACCATGATTTTTACAATTCCTCACTAAATTCCATTAGACTTTATAGAAACTCCTTCCATCATATTTAACAACTTCACTTTAATCACTGGATTCTATATGAAATAGGAGCTCAGTATATGGTTAATATCACTTGTCCATCAAATGGTGAAATTTGTTTTTCTTATTCTTTTCCCTATGAGCATTGACAAATAAGAACATTTTTGTCTGCCAAGTGAAACTATATTTGATTACCTTATTTAGTCATACTAAAAGATGAAACAAATGTCACGAATTAATGTTCACCTATGGAAGCATTTGCTAAAAACTGTGTTGATTCATTGGTAATTCAAGAAATGTAACTTGATACTGAGATTCCATCTCAGTCAAAAAGAAAGACCATCAAAAACATACCAATCAACAATAAATGCTGGCAGGGCTGTGGGGAAAAAGGGAACCTTTCTGCACTCATAGTGGGAGTGTATACTGGTGCAACCCTTGTGGAAATAAGTGAAGATTCTTCAAAAAGCTAGGTATTAGAGATACCATTCAACCAAGATGTTCCCCTTCTGGATACCTTCTCAGAATAATTTTTTAAATGTATTTCGTGCAGACTCTATAGGGTGTCACTACACAGATCAGATTCATAGTAATCCTCCTTCTCTCAGACTCCTAAGCACTGGAAATACAGGGATGAACCACCACATCCAGTCTTTTTTTTTTTTTTTTTTTTTTTTTTTTTTTTTT